>CM075003.1:26785621-26804837 GCA_037576675.1 Pangasius sanitwongsei | reverse complement strand
ACCAGATCAATATCCCAGGAGTTTAATTGACTTGATGCTATACTCTGATTAAAAAGTGTTCCTTTAATCTTTTTGAGAGGTGTATATATATATATATATATATATATTTTTTTTTTTTTGCAGATTCTGCAAGGCTTATGGCGCCAACTGTATATCCAGGAGATAAATATAACTTTTTTTTTTTTAAGAAAACACACTAACCACTTATCCACCAGACAAACTGACTTTAATTTGTAGCATAAAATAAAAAATATGCATTTTATAACATCCAAACAATAGCATTTAAATATAAGGTTTATATCTGGGATCTCTGAGGCCTCAAACTGGAAGACGTCATCAAAGCAAAATCCAAGTAGGAAAAAATGATGTTAAGTTGGGCTGTTAAGTGGATCTGCGGTCCCCAGAAGTCTAAACAGGATACAAGTGTTAAATCCCAGAGCAATTGCTAATCTCATCTGGACAAACTCTTTTTTTTAAAATCACATTTCTGTCTCACGACTCACTTTAAGGAATGATGATGTTTTTCCTGTAACCCGCCTTCGTTCTCTGACCCCCCACATGCAAGTGGATGTTTGCCATTCCAATCAGCTCTATTGTGTACATCTAAGCCCGGTTCAGAGCCCAAGGCAGCAAACTTCTAGGCTTCACCACAACAGCTGGCAGACCTGTGTTTGTGGTAAACACTGATTGGCAATTCATTAACCCTCCTCACAAACATTGGCCCAAGGATTTTTAGGGGGCCAGATCCTATTTGAAGGAGTACTAAATAAATGGGGGGACTGTGTGGAAAAGACCGAGGTCTGGGATGACACTCACTGTGTAGGGAACAAAAAAATCAATACACAACCTGTTCTAACAATTACTGCCGAGAAGTGCTTCAGGGCTCTGACGGTGTCTCAAGAGCCTCCGGTACATTCACACAGTTAGAGGAAGGAGACAAGTTGTGGCTAATTACAGCATACTTGGCTACCTTTTCTGTCTGGGATAAGATAAGAAGCATCTTATTTTCAAGTAGGTTCTCCTAAGGGCTAAAGTCAATTTTAGTTTTGATTCATGACAACAAGATCTATGCTGTAATTTTACATCAAATATTGTAGCTTCCAGAAAGAATCAGAGAGAAAAAATGCCAAAAGTGTGGATTATAACATTTGTGTAATGGCATGCTATTATAGGAAAATACTCAACTATGCAGCAGCATGAAGTTTTCCAATAACAGTATATTCACAGCAATGTGACAATGCTAATTTTATTTATTAATAAATTAAACACAGTTTTTAAGTCCATGTAAAGTTAAATTACATGTTTTGGAACATCCGCATATAGCAGCTATAAACAGTTGTTCCCTCAGTATGTGCTCTTTTCTTCCTTTCTCTTGAAGTTAATAAGACAAAAAAAATTCAACTTGTTATGTTACCAAGAAACCTCAGTGCTCTGACACTGGAGACCATTAACATTAAATAAACCTTTATTGACTAAACATCATATCAACAATTTCATATGTTTCTTTTATCCATTTTACGTGGCGCATCTACTATGCAAGTCCCCATGAATAAGTCATTACTATAGCAATGATAATGTATTAGAGTGATATTGTTTCTATAGTTACAACTGATTCATAGCTGCACTACTGTCAGAGGTGGTATTATAGAATATTAATCAACACCTTCTGACCAATCAGCTATAGTCAGAGATAACATGACGCATGTTGTTGTTTTATACATACTTTTGCCTTGTAGCTACTAAAAATAACAGGAATGTTAGCTTTAAAATGAAGACATATCAGTCAACACCATACTGTGTTAGTGTTTGGAAGTTATGTTATTTTAGTTTAGTTTGAATGTGGTGAAACGTTGCACTTGCAAGTCTTGTGTTGCTGAAACAAAAATTATTATTTTTATTTTTAACATAAAAAAGAGAAAAAAACATTGTTGAGACATCATATCCAAAATGGTGTTTCATTAAAAACTAAGACTTCATACCAAACTTTATTGTACTATAATAAACAGTACACCGTAATAGTCCCTGATTCTGGTACACTATAGGTGGCACACTATTTTAACATACTATTTAGTACATTTGTATGCATTTTGGGGCACAGTATAAACACATGGGAAGTGCTAGCAATAATATCCAGGAAGTACTTTTTTGGGGATGAATTGGAGTGGTTATACATTTTTATTTAAATAGTTTTAATATGAGTGAGATTTTTTTTCTAGTTTATTCACAACTATTACAACAATGATTTTCAATGTTTTCAGTAAATATACTGTATGTGCATTCCTAATTACATTTTCTAAAGACAGTTTTTTGGCTGCTGGTGCTTATGTAGTTTATATAACTAACAAAAGTGTTAATCAAATTGTATAGCTGAGTTTGTGATGAAAAGTAAAAGATACCATGTACTGTATCTGGGGGGAGTAAAGGAACTACAATTTGAGCAATTAATGTGACTGACAGACATAAGAAATAAGCCAAAAGTTCAAGAGGTATGTTGATTAAGTAGTGCAACATCTTTTATTCATTTTCAGTCAGCATTTCATCCTGGTCAGGGTCAAGGTTGATCCGAAGTCTATCCTGGGAATACTGGGTGCAAGGCACGGATACACCCCTGGATGTGATGCCACTACATTACACACACTTATTTACACTTAAAAGCAATTTATTCGCAAATCCACCTACTGGCATGTTCTTGGGAGTGAGGAGGAAACCTACACAACCGATAAACCAAGCTCATAATCAAACCAGGGATGCTGGAAATGTGAAGCAACAATGCTACCTGCTGCACAACCATTCCACCATGCCTAACACCATCCTTCAACAATATTGGGAATACCATCATCTAGCCTTTCCTAAAAGTTATCCTGAGCAACACTGTGCTCCTGAATGAGCCATCCCTCTTCTCGTGCCGCAAATTGACTGGCAGTTTGGTGCTGAAAATCAACTCCAACCCTGCTCCATAATGCCAAAATGGAAGTAAGCTCGACGAGTAGCCCATCTTAGTGGAACTGCACTGCCTTCATGCTTGCTAATAGAGAGCCATGGCTCAGATCTCCCCTGGGAATAATAACAGGAGAAAGGGGGGAGAGGCTCTTCCTTTAAGGCCTGTGACAGGCTTTGACAAGACTCCTAAATTTAATCCTCAGACCTGCTGGGTTACAGAGGAGCCAAGCAGCAGGGATGCTGCCCTTCACGTTGAGGATGGGCCTCACCATGAGACAGCCTGCCAGAAAAATCTCTAAAGCTGATGACAAATTCATTTGGCACAGCCACACCTGTGACACTGTTGAGGATGTAAGAGATGTGCGTACACGCCTAATCCGTGATGTACAGCAATTATTCCTAATCATTCCAGACATAATGCTTCTCATTTCAGGATTGGTAAAGGATTGAAAGTGATATTTAGTTATCAAGAACGTGTCATAGCTACACTGTTTGCGTATCATCGCCACAGAGATGGTTTCAGATGACTATCCTTGAGCTGGTGTGGCCCTGCAGAGGAAACTGATTTTCCAGCCAAGTTAAAAGCGAATTGGAGTACACACTCACTATGGCCAGTGGGAGATCAGCTCTCTCTGTGCAACTTTTCCCCTCGTTAATGTGTGTGCCATGCTAATCGCTTGGTACTCTGACATCTGGAAACCTCCCGCTGGATGGCAAATCGCTCAAGCCTTTTTTATGCCTGAGATTTTCCCAATATTTGAAGTTGTCACACCTAATCTGTAGAAATGAAATCCATTCAAATCAGCCTGAATTTCTTTCCGCTATCTGCCAGTGGGACTAGAAAGTCATTCAGAAGTGTGCTGGAACACCTTTGGACTTAGCGAGGTCTCTGCGTCCTCTCATCTCCGCCTCCCTGATTTCCATATTTAAGAGGAAAACTTGACGCCACTTATTGCTCATAAGATGCCACCAATATTTTAGTCATTCTTCACTCCTCAGAAAGGTCCATGAAATCATCCAAAACAACTCTTCCTGCTATTTTTCTATAACCTTCTCCCCAACACCATCCCTGTGGGTAGATGTACTGCGGGCATTAAAATTTAATCTGAATAATGTATGTATCTTCTGTTACATTCTTTATAAGATTTTCTGGCAGTCAATCCATCCTCCGAAGCTTTCAATCATGGGTCCCCTGGGGCATTGTGGGATACCTGCTCTTTGAAGCTGACTGAGAAGCCATGGAGAGCAAGTCCTGCCTGGAAGACAGGAAAAACTCTTTGCTTATGTATTATATTTCCAATGAAATATAGCACTGCTGTTTTTAAGGGCAAATGGAGGTGCATTATGCAGAATGAGCCTCTATCTATACGACTCATGATGCTTAGGTCACCACGTTGACTTTCGCAGCTGTGTGTCTTTTTTTTTCTCCCTGATGATGTTGTCAAAGTGTCTTTGCAGATGTTGGAAAGCAAGCACAGTCCATTACATGATAAATCAAGACATTTCTATTAGAAAAATATTTTGGGTAGGTGATATTTGGGAGGACATCTGATTGGTTACAGTTTATAAATCAGTTATTTAACAGGGGGAAATGAAAATGAATACCAGTTGACTCTCTACATCATCTGCAATGCTAGAGGGTCCTCTTAAAGAGCTTTCCGCTGGCGTATGGAGATTTATGAGAGGTCAGATCAGCGACGTTGCTTGGTTCTTTGTCTTTTCTGTATTGGTGGGATGGGACCTAAACCATCCATCCATAAACCATCTGTATTTTTACTGGTTCATTAGCTTTTCTGCTCTTCCAGCCATGGGTTACGTGTGTCTCATCAACATCATTCACATATTTTTAACTTTAGATTTGTTATGCAAGCCTTCACTGTTGAGACAGTTATAATAATATGCGCTTGTCACATCCCTGGACATATTTTGGCTTTTCATGTGTCTGTTCCTCTCTTTCCCATACGAGAACCAGTTCCAACAATGGGATTGGCTAATCAGAAATGACCTCATCACATGAAAGAAATATAAAAGAGAGACTACCAGTGACAATGGTGGAGCCGTTAAGCCCATCACATCATTTCTAGTTAACAGCTGACACTTTTTTTGTATATCATAGCTTTATGCTAGCTTTGTACTTTGTCCATTGCTTTCTCCACACTTGTCATTGAAACTTGTTTATCACAGAGTGATGCTAACTTGTACTCAATTTTCAGGTTAATGCCAGCTTTTGAACTATGTATGTTCCAGGTTTATGCTAGATTTGTGAATTGTGTATATAAGTGTTATGCTCACCTATACTTGACAAATGTATCCATTTTATCAGTGTCTTTGTACATACAGTGTAGCTATATACTGTATATCAGACATCATATTTGCACTTATACTGGCTCATTTCTCCCTTTGTAGCTGTCTAGAATCTGTAGGGGTGCCTTTTCTTTTGAGAATCATGCATTTTTCTCCTGTTTTGTTTGCAGATGGAGAAGGAGAAATTATTGTAATTTTCATTTGTTTTTCTTTGAAATAGGGAAGGTACTTAGTGGTACTTAGTGATATTTTGCTTATTATTTTGCCGTTACTCATCCCAATGCTAACTGTTCAGCAGCAAGCGCCATGTCTATATCTCTCAATACATTTATAATACTTGTTTGTTTTTTTTTGTAGATGAACAGAAAGGGTGGTAACATGGCTGTATTTTTAATACGGTAAGTTTTCCTTGATTAATTCCTCGAAACATCTCATTAATTGCTTTCCATTGTCTGCTGCATTGTGAGCCATGTAAACAAAAATCAGACTAAAAATCTGCTAGCAAAGAAAGGCTGCCTTGAGTTGTCATGTCTGTGTGTTTGGCAAGTCTGAGCAGATTTGCATGCATAGGAACATTGCAGGGAACATTGCGGCTTATCTTTAATGCGTCTGTCTGAGCTGAGATCATCTCTACGTCTGACTTACTTCAGCCCAGGTGTGAAGTAGAGTCTTTCCACTCAGCACCTCTATGCATTCCGTCTTGGCCTGTGTTTCCATTGGGAACTTCTGGGATTTAAAAAAAATTATTTTACTTTTTTCATCACCAGGTTCTGTCTAAAAGATAACAAGGATGAAATATTTGGCTTGTACTTGAGCATGGCCACATTGAAATATGCGTGAGACAGAATAAGATTATATCAAATCATCCTTTGCATACATGTTCTCAACTCATATCATCTTGTATCTCATATCTCATCATTCACATTCAGCCACTGAACTGAACTTTTTTAAAATTATTTAACTTTTTTGTACACACACCAGACATGCAAACACACTAGTATTTGGAAATGCCAATATAAAAGTCTTTCAAACTAAAGGAAACCTCATCAAAACACACATCTCTAAAATAAATTTCCTGTTTATCGTCCAGCCTCTTATGTAAATCCCCTGACCATGACACGTAAAAAAAAGTCTTACAACTCAAATAAAGCAAGGTCCTACTCTCGCTTACCCCCCTCAACCCCGAAAGCATCAAACACATCTGGATCAAACACCACAGCTTCAAACAAGGTGTGATTGAGCATGAAGCAGTGTTTGAAGTGGAGCGTGTAATGATACATATCCATAGTTTCCTTTCAGAGAGGCCCTCTCTGTGATGTCTTCGTGCTAGCTATCAGCAAAGCTAATCTAAAGAATATTTAACATGCCCAGATCCTCTTGACCACCGAAGACAATCGGTAAAAGAAAAGATTAGATTATGCAAGTTGACAAAATCAAATCATGTTCTTCTTTGGAGGTATTGTTTACCAGTTATAATTATGGCAGCAATTCTGAGCGTTAAAATGCATTGACTAGTCAAAGAGGTACCATCAGGGTTTTCTATTACCGATTCTTTTAAAATGCAAATCAGGTCGCCTTGCATTTGTAATATTCATTTACTCATCTTTAGTGACTGCTTTTATCCTGACAGTGGTCATGGTGGATCCGGAGCCTATCCTGGAAACACTGGGAGTGTGGTGGGAATACACCCTTAATGCAATGGACATAGCCAAACAGATACAAATACACATAAAAATATGTAGGTGGTGCATTATTTAAAAAAAATGCTTCCCAGAAAGGTTTACAGGTTGAGACCAGAGGTGTGTGTTGTAACGGGAATCCCACGGGCCACAACAAAACAGTCACACAAGTGGGAGGTTTTTACTCTCATGAGGGATGTGAGTGGGTGATTATTCAGTGTTATTTGTATAGTGCTTTTAACAATGGACTTTGTCACAAAGCAGCTTTACAGAAATATAGAAATTCCCGGATATAAATTTGAAATTTATAAATTTATCCCTCATGAATCTCACATGATGTATTTACTGCATTCATTTATTCTTCCTTCATAACTTCATACTTTGAGAAATAGAAACAAATTAATTCATTAGAAAATATTGCCAGCAGGTGCAAACAAAAATAATATCTGTGTAAGCAGGATTTTAAAAACGCCTGAGCACAGACTCTGGTTAAGACTCAAGTGATGTAGCCAAGGTTGACAAACTGTCAAAGCCAGACTTCACACCATGCTGACAGTGTTGGCAATTTCTACTTCTGGATTTTATCAGTGTCTTCCAGTGTTTCCAGGGGCATAGTTCACATTTAATAAAAAAGCCACTTCAGATTAATACAGATATAGATATAGAAATGAATATTTGGAGCACTAAACAAATACAGATACAGATAGTGGCACTGCATTACACCCCAGTGCACACACATATTCACACTTAAGGGAGGAACTGGAGAACCTGGAGGAAAACCACACGGACATGGAGATCATGTAAAACTCCACATTAACAGTAATCCAAGCTCAGGGTGGATTTGAATATTCAGAATAAATAAAACCCTGGATATAACTAGCGATCTGAGTGGTCTTCAAAAAAGCATATTTATTCTTGCTTGGTCTTGAAATGTGTGTTTGTCCAACACCGTTAGGAAATGCTGTTTCACTTTCTTTAATGTGACTGTGGTCTCTGGCAGGCTCAGTCTCACTGACTGCAGTTATGCAGAGGAAAACCACTAACACAACCCTCACTTTTTTATACACTCCAAAAAAAAAAAAGAAATCTCTCTGACCAGCTGCCTGTTTACACAGGAAATGGATCAGTTTTAATGCTCAGTTAATTTCCCATACCGCTTCATGGCAAGGTCTGTGCGTTTGAACAAAATCGCCCCCCAGGCTTCTCTGGTTTCATCCTGAGTATGGGGCTTCGGTGTGACTCTGGGCGTCATTTGGCCAAGACATTTCTTTCACTGGACCTATTTGCTGGAACACTCCCTAAGGAAGGCACAACCTGTGTTGATTCTGGCGCCTGTCACCTCTCCATACCAACAAATCCGGCCTTTTCTAGACCAGTTGGCTTGGCCAGCCACCAGAGGGATGGAAGAAAGAAAAAAGAGAGAGAGAAAGAGAGAAGGACTGGAGTAAGACACTGTATGCATACGTATTGAGGGAGAAACGTCCGTGGCCAGCTGCTTAAGAATTTCTCCATGGAATCAAGATTAGACAGGTTCAATAAACAGACCAGTGATGGAAAGCTGCTCCTGTCTTGATCCTGTGAATCTCAGTTCTGTCAAAGAAAAGGTTTTTCATTTCTTCAGCCAGTTAAAAGAGAAAAGAGAGGGAAAGTCAAATGGCCACCAGTTCCAGGCTCAGGGACTGGCCTTTCAGGGTATTCATTCACAGTTGTGTCCTGATCTCCAGCTTCCTTCTCAATTAATGGTGCCCTACTAGGAATGCTTGGTTAATGGTACCCAATCTCATCTACTTGGAAACCTAAGAAAATACTAAAACACCAAATCCACTTCCAAATATGTCCTTCCTTCTTTCCTATTCTAGGAAAGCAATGTTACATATAGCAATTAATAAGAAAGTGTCCATATAAACTTTTCCACATCTTAACTAAAATAGCAGGACAGAAGATTTCCTGAAGTGCTTAATTACCGTAGAACCCTATATATCCGCACACCCCGGTTTTTACTGCAATGGGCTTGACCATGCTATTTCAGCGTACCTGTGCTTACTAGTGCAGGAATGTATTTTTTCTAATTATTATTACCATTAAAATTAGTTGTAAAGTGTTAGATCTGACACTTCATTGTAGGCAATATTTTCAGTGGCTGTCAACTGGTGTTAACCACATACTTGTCTTATGTTAGCTAATTCGAACATACATTGATAGATTTTATTTCACATTGTTGGGTAGAACAAATTAATCAGACAAAATCACACCTGTGTGAACGCACTTGTCTCTTTACTTAAAACATGTCCTCAACCACTCCCCTTCCTGGAAATCCCAATTTATAGTACATTGAGAAAACACAACACATTAATTTATTTCACATTTATATCACATTAATTAACTCAGAACATTCTCCATTTACCTTTGCAGAAAGTGCGGACACTGTGTCAGTGCATCTTTCAAGCAGGAAAATCTAGTTTCCTATTCGAATAAGGATTTGAGTTTACTAATGTGAGATAGAGTAAAGGGGTGGAGATTCTAGGGGGTTAGTTAATATTTAAAATGTCTGTGCAACTATCAATCATTCCAGGCTCATCTGTCATTTTTTTAAGAAAAAAATGAAAAAAAAAAACAAGACTGCACTTTTGGCATATTTTTGAGTGGCGTATTATAACATAAAGCTGTGTACTCTGATGTTAAAATGCAGAATTCCAAAATGTTTTTGGACTTTTGCTAAAAGAAATTCACACCAGGTGCAGGAAAAGAGTGTGATGAAATCCAGATTACCCAGTAAGCTAAAAATACAGAGGATGTGGTCAAGTTAAGGTTCCAGTTTAGCCTTGAGTGTCAGTCTGATAGACATCTGGTGAGGAACATAGGCGAGTATAATTTTTAACCTGAAAAACATTGGCTTTCTTTGGGTTTCATGTTAAAATGGGTGAAGCCTTTGAAGTAAACCAGTAAAATAACTGAAGGATTTCCTGTATGGTGCTGTATTGTAGCTAATTATGATTACCTACATGATTGGTACTGTAGCTAACTATATGATTACCTACAGAGAAAAAGAACTTCTATGAAAACCAAAAAGAAGTGTCTGTCAAATGATATTGAAAAATCATGAAAGGAGTACACATGAAAACGATGTAGTAGCTTGAAAACCATTACAATGTGAAGCCAAATGAACTAAATAAAGATTTGCAGATTTGCTAACAATTGAGAAAACACATTACGTGTGAAAATGGTCTAAAATGCTATACACCCTATTTTGTATTTTATTGTCTATTTTACTTTGTACTGCACCCTTGTTTCTTTCAACCTTATTATATTATCTTACTATTCACCATGCTGATTATATCTATTTTATTAAGCTTATTGTATTTTACTTTATCACTTTAACTAAGTGTTTACTTACTTATTTTAATTCTTGTCTTATCTTGTCTTGCTTTGACATTGTGAAGCACTTTGAGTTGCCTCAGTGTTGTTCTTCTTCTTCTTTCAGCTGCTCCCATTAGGGATTGCTACAGTGGATCATTGGTCCACATATTCGTTTTGCCACAGTTTTTACTGTGCCCTTCCTGAAGCAAACCTCCCCAGTTTTATCTGGGCTTGGGACCGGCGCTGGAAGGGTGCTGAGACTGTCTGGGGTTGGTTCCCTGGCCAGGAATCAAACCCGGGCCTTGGCGGTGAGAGCACCGAGGCCTAATCATTAGTCCTCCAGGGACCCTGAGTTGCCACAGTATATGAATTGCAAATAAATTTGCCATGCCTTCTTTCGCAGTTGGACGTTTGCTACCTGTCTATCCCAGTTTCAAGAACATATACACAAAAACACAATGTTCCTGTAATGTTCCTGTCCTCACCCTTCTCAAACAATGTTGTTGAACATTTGTTTTCTCTTCGTTTTCAGAGTGACCTGTTAAAGAGGAATTTAAATTGACATTTTAGCAGACCTGCTTTCTGGGTCACTGCACGGATCTGGTGAAGCTTTTGTTGGAGCACCTGGGCGATGATGCTTTGACAAGGTGCAAAGCTCATATTTCTACTTCTATTCACTTCCTAAATGGATCATCTATTTTCCCCATTTCCAGTCATCACTAGCAGAGAGCAGGCTGCTGTCATCTTTGGATGAATAGAGTACATTTACTGTCATCTTTGGACAGCTCTATTATTTATGACCAAACAAAAAGAAGCTCAGAACTGATTGACCAAACCAGCAGCAATCCATTTCAGTCTGCAGGTTTACATTTACAGTTTTTTCAGGCATGCACTGGCAAAGCAAAATAGTGTGAAACCAAGACATCTTTCTCCTGTTCTATCTAACATCTGGGACAAGGAGAAAGCTGATCTTGAAATATCCTTTAGTGCTTTTACAAATCTGACACTGCTTTAATAAAAGAGTATGCTAGGACAACAAATCTAAAGACAGAGGGAGAAGGAAAGAGGTAACATTCTCCCGCAAGGAAAATCTGGGAATGCTGAAAATAGCCCAGAGGCTTCCAGTGTTATTGTAAGGCTGGGGCTGAATGATGCAGAAACCCACTAGGCATCCAGATGGGACAAGGATATATAGAGTTTTGTTTGGATAATTTTTTTCTATGCATTTTTTCACCAAAGTTCTTCTACTCACACTTTCTTGCCATTACCTGTTTTTTCATCTGCTCTCACAGATGTTGGGAAGAAACTGAATGACCAAGTAAAGACCCTATTAATCCATTTTGAACATGCTGAAAGGTCCAGTGCTGAGAGTGAAGCAATGCCTCCAAGGTTAAATGAAACGAAGCAGAGGTTAAAAGGCTGATTTTCAGTTACAACAGAGAGAGGCCCTGCGACATCCCAATCAAAACAGAGCACACATCCCAGCACTCAACACTGCTGAATAATGTAATGGCCCTCTAATCTTGCATGACCTCACAAATATTCCCAACAGAGTTTTAATGTATAGTTTCTCCAGTCAACTCAACATGACATAATATTCTTCACTTTGCATTTTGAGAGTTTAGCAGTAGTTAAATTCACATTAGATGCTTCAAAGACTAAACATCTGACGACGCCAGACAGTTGGACCATCAAAGCTTGTTCGCCAGTTTTTGTTATGGCTGTTTTTCCCCTCGTAACCATAATGAGAGCGTTACGGTGCTTCACTCAAAGCTCCGGGATGGGAAATATCACCCCACTGAGTCGCATTCTCCTTTTTTACTCCTTTTATAAACACCTGGCACCTGTTTTTAGTTCCAAACTGAAGCCACCTGAGAAGGAGATAAGAGGCTGATCATTCACCATTTCCCTTTTTCTGAAGGGCTTTTCATTTCCTTTTTTAGACTTCCTGTGGCTGGTTTTGTCTGGAACAACCTCCCATTTTAGCAGAATCATCAAAGCACGGCATTATTAATGCTAGATGAATCTAATTACACTGACACTGCAATTATTATGTTGCAATTCTTACATGTTTCCATTGCATCAGGGGGTTCAGAAAGATCACTATGGAGCAATTATATGTACTCATTGCATGATAAAGTTTGTGATGGCAACCGGTTGGGTGCAATCACTGGTGTCTCATCTTGTTTCTCAAGTCTGGCTCCAGTATGGCTCGTGGCTAGTTTCTTCAGACGGGGACGATGTTCAGGACATGCCGGAGAGTTCAGAAGACTCCGATCTGTGTGTATGGGGGCAGGGTGTAGACATGATGAAACACATAATGAATAGGCCTGTGTAAGCCTGCATGGCACCTTGTTCACCACATGACATGAAAGAATACATGCTTTCCTCAGGAAGGTGTGTTAGTGAGACAGACAGATAGAAGGGGAAAAAAGGAAGAGAGGCAAATGAGGAAACCTGGTGTGAATAAGCCTAGTTTACACCTCTATGTGTATTTGGTTGCTTTGGAGTGAATTTGGTCTCCTTGATCAAGTGTGAGTGTGTGGGACTGTTTTTTTTCTTCTTCTTTTTTTCTCACTTCTGTCCACTCCTGCAGTCATTTTTGTTGCCCATAAAGGCTAAATAAAATAAGTACTTCATAGTAAAATCTGTCACAAAAGCATATCCACTGCCATGGGATGCCCATCACTATCTAATTCCACTTAGATAGTTTAGTGTGACACATGCCAACTCAATTCAGACTCATTTTCAGATGCAAAGGATGCTGGAAATGAACATGGCAGTTCAACTCCCGGGTCTTTATCAGCCTGGAAAAACTTCCCAGACTCATCTGTAGACATAACATCCTCCATCCAGGAAAGGCTGCACACTGAGCTATAAGGAGAGCTCTGTTGACGGACATGAGCTTCCACGCTGTGCACTCTCAGTTCCAGAATCCACTATTTCAGCTGAGCTGCAAGGTTGTCCAATTGAGTGCATTTTAAAACTTAGTACAACTTAAATAGTGTGATATAATGCACAGATTTATTATATTGCACATTTATTGCACTGATTTATTTACTTTCATCATTAGCATTGTGGCCTAAAAAGGTACTGAAGCTGGAAATGTAGTTTGTAGCCTGTGTATGGCGGGTAATTGAAGTTTGGTGAGATGTGTTCTTTGCTTAGTTCACATTTCCCATTTAAAATAGAACCTTGGATGAATTCTCCTTCCTTACATCTGGTGTTCCTGAGATATGCTCCAGATTCATGACCCTGGCCAGGATAAAGTGGTTACTGAAGATGAATGAATGAATTTGATAATGCAAATCAATACTTGTTCTGAAATCCCAACTTTGACAAATGCAATCAAATTTCCAAAATGACTGGTTGACTGAGCTAATGTTTGCAGTGAACAAAATGGTAGTTGACCTATAATTTGTCAGGTTTGTCTACTGCTAAACAAATCACTAATATAACAATTCAAATTGAGAGTGAGACATTAAAAATTCCACTTATGTCTAACTTTGAGAGCTGTGAGCTAGTTTACTAGTACTTAATTATCCAGCTAGCGATTAGAGGACATGATGGCATTTCCAAACTTCATAATCATAATTTCTGGCATTTTAATACAGGTAAGGATGTTCCTAGGACATTTTAATACTTTCTTCCAAGTTAACAACTTATTAAGCAAGGTATACATCAGCACAGTTTATTTTCATGATTGAAAAATCCATTTCCATGGGGTACTTTTAATAAGAAAGTTATATTTACCGATCGAGACATAATAGATTAATATAGTTCATCTTCGTACATACCTTATAGACTGTATCTTCTTGTTATGCATTTAAGAACTCGTACACACACACACACACACACACACACACACACACACAGAAACACTCAGATTAGAAGATAAAAGTCCAGCTGTGCGCGAAGGAGGTGTCCCAGCGTGTAGGACTACACCAGCATCAGAGTGTGAACAGATCCAGAAATGTGTTTGTAATAACACACAGTCTCATGCTGAGAGCAAAGCTTGATTCATATTGCAGCTTATTTTGAATTAATCATATTTACACACTGTTTACTGTCAGGTAGCAGCAGGCATAATAACAGCAATCTGTAAATAAATATTTTATTTAGGACATAGAGTACTGTGCAAAAGTCCTTGCCACCCTATTTATTTTAGTACAAAATTTGTTATGGTATATTTATTTTATGAATTCTGCATTATTGATTCAGTACAAAAACATTTTAGATTTCCAAACATTACTTTGCCAAAAAATAATGTTACAGAAAAAATGCTTGTGTGTCAGTAAAGAAAGCAGAATATTACATAAGAGAGCACTTTTCCGACAAAAACATAATGAAGGCCGCTGGGTTTTGCTGCAAAAATAAGAAGCTTGACAGTCAAAGTCTCCAGAAGAACTGTGGCTGCTTCTGCAAGATACTCAGTAACACTTACAGCTCATTTCCTTATAAAACTGCACAAATTGTACCTGAGACTACTATTTAAGAAAAAAAAAGCCGCCACAGCAAATATTGACTTTGTTTAATTTATTACTCTCTACTGCACATTGTAGTTTTAAGTAAAAAAAAATAATAATTTCATTATTTTTGAAGTCATCTTTATAGCATTTCTTTGCATGTGCCTAAGACTTTTGCACACTACTGTACATGTATTTGTTGGTAATTTAGCAACATCATTTGGGTTCTGTTTGAATTGCTGTATTTTTATTTATTTATTTATTTTGCTTTATATTTTAAGCAAGTGCTAAACGTTTATTATAACGTTCATACTGTATGAAGTTATAGCAGAGCTTGTTTTAAGACAGATACAAGGAAACCAAACAATCATTCATTCATCCAGTAACAATGTTATCCTGGTCAGGGTTACAGTGTGTCCACAGCCTATCCCAGGAACACTGGGCGTGAGGCAGGAATACATCCTGGATGAGACACACAGGGCACCCTGGACCAACACATTCATACCTCGTGGCATTTTTGAGTAGCCAGGCTCTTTGCAATAATGGCATTGTCATATCATAATTATTATGACTTTAATTCAGGGCATATTGGTGATTTACACACAATGCTTGAACATATCAGTATCTCTTAGTTTTAAAAAATCAGTTAGGATGAAAGGAAAGCAGAGTGCATATGCTGAGAAGGAGGTCATGTAGACAGTCACACTTTTCATCACCCTGCATTTCATCAATGCAGGGGAGTGTTTAACAGTAACAGAAGCCAAAGTTTAACTTTTAGAACAGGCAAAATAAATATGACAATTTTATGAATTTATGGAATGGTTTGAATTTATAGAATGAATTTATGAAATACTTGCTATGGTGTGTATATATATATATATATATATATATATATATATATACACATACATACACCAAACTATGTGCATGAATCTTAAACTTAAAACATTAATAAAACCTGTAAAACACCTAGAAAACAGCATATAAAAATATAACATACAATTTTATTTTTGTATTAATGTGTAAATCTGGTTAACATCCCATGTTTGAACCATCCTTTTTTTCAGTGGTCATACATGATAGGTTATAAAAATGTGCCAGTCCCATGGTTCACGCGTCTCTGTTACCTGAACACATTCACCCCTATGAAATATTTCCACCGGAAGTTGCATCATCCAAATGAAGAAAAGTATGTAGTTTCTTTATTTCCAATGATACTTTAATATTGACTGATGACATGACTTTGACAGTACAAGCCTATGACCCAAATTATAGATTGAAAGTAAGCTAGGAATTAAAAAATAATTCATAATCTAATAAATCGTTAGAATGTCCTTAATGTCCTCATGCCATTAGCAAGGATGCTAGGTAAGTACCGTTCTAAACCTTGTAAAAAAAAAAATTTGTGACTAAATTACCCAGCCAACTATTAGGTTCATATTTGTTTTTTCTTGTGCAGCGAGATTTTTTTCTGCTCTCAAACCCATTATTTAAACCCATCATCATCATCCACGATTTAAAAAAAAAAAAAAATTTAGAATGGAGATCAAAAGGAATAAATTGTGGACAGCAGTACTGAGGAGCAACCAATGAAGAAACAGCACTGCCACTTGGAGGTAATTTAATCTGTGAGTTAAATGACTTCCACCAAACTTGGTACAAAAAAAAAAAAAGAAATTGTACTCAGGGAAGAAATAAATAAATAAATTCAGCATGGTTGAATGACAGAAAGACTCCTGAGAGTTGATGGTATGAGGGACAGCCTGAGGAAATAGATTTCCACACTTCCTGAGCAGTGAGGATTAATTTGAAAAGTCCTACATTTTGGCTCCCACTCAGTCTTTCCCCTATATATAGCAATGTTTTTTCCTTAAAACTCAATACGTTCCTGCAGTATTTGCCTGAAATGTCGCAACTCCCAGAAGTGTACTGCTTTATTTTAGGGAAACGTGTCACTTCTTATCATTTTGGTTAGCATGAGATCATTTTAGACATCTAGCTCCATATATATATATATATATATATATATATATATATATATATATGCTGCCTTTGTTTTATAATAATCAGTACATGACAGCAATGACAGATATCCTTCAATCAAATTAGTGAACTTTATTTCCAAAAAGCTTTTTTCCCCTGTCAAACAAAGCAAAACTAATTTGCAATTAAGCATGGATATTTGTTTAGTTTTCATGTTTGTTTGTTTTTTTACATTCTCATTTCTAAAATTACCTGATCTGAGCCTAAAATTCTTCAATTTGACACCCCAAAACATCCAAAATGGTCTCACATTTGCAAATTCATAATGCTTTACATGCCTCAATTTGTATTATATGTTACAAATGGTTAGGGCTGGGGCTGGCGTTTATGTTCATATATTTTATTACAGATTTATTTACAAAATCCAGCCACAACATTCGTGCTCCTTCTAATTCATACAAATGTCTTCATGTTTCAGGATGTATCTTTCTGAAAATTCATGTTTACGCATGAATGGCACACATGAATGAGAGTTTGAAACACTTGAGACATGCTGCTGAAAACTTGACGTTGATTGTATTGACAACCACTTTGCTCTGTTGTGTTTTGTGTGTTTTGTGTGTGTGTGTTTTGACCACACCTTAGAGATGTTACATCCATCATTTGTGTTCTTCTTTTGAATTGCCTCCATTTGTCAATAAGAGTGGGATGTTAAGGGACTGATGGTCTCTGTGGTAAATCCTATAAAAACTAACCCACATGGTCCTCCTTCTTGGCTTTGTTGTTTCTTAATAACACGGTGAGACTCTGTAATTTGGATCCCTTTGAGTCATTTGTTGTAAGATGAGAGAGAAATTATCTTGATGGCATTGTAATGTAATAGCTTTTACATTACGTCATGGAAAACTACACCTGGCATAAACCCATTTTAATATTAATAATCTAATAATTCTCTGAAGTGGAAAGTATTCAACTATACTATACTATACTATACTATACTATACTATACTATATTTTAATATCATTCTGCAGGAATTGCCTGAGCATAACTGAAAATTAATATATTAAAATCAAAACCATAAACTCATTTTTATTTAGACCTTCCAAGTACTTGTTACAAATCTGGAATATATTCCTTTCTGACCAGCTACTGGTTTCATTAATCATGTTTCTTTGCAATGTAAATATGTTTACTACATTTGGAACATCCAGTGGATTACACCATAATGTTTTTAATTTTTTTAGGGTATGAACACTAAGTCTGCTAAATAAACAAATAGATATAAGTAATTAAATTAAGAAAGAAATATATATATATATATATATATATATATATATATATATATATATATACTGATTAGCCATAACATTAAAACCACCTGCCTAATATTGTGTAGGTCCCCCTTACGTGGCCAAAACAGCTCTATCCTCTGAAGGTGTGCTGTGGTATCTGGCACCAAGACGTTAGCAGCAGATCCTTTTAGTCCTGTAAGTTGCGAGGTGGGGCCTCCATAGATCAGACGTGTTTGTCCGGCACATCCCATAGATGCTTGTTCCGATTGAGATCTGGGGAATTTGGAGGCCAAGTCAACATCTTGAACTCTTTGTCATGTTCCTCAAACCATTCCTGAACAATTTTTGCAGTGTGGCAGGGCACATTATCCTGCTGAAAGAGGCCACAGCCATTAGGGAATACCATTGCCCATGGGGGTGTACTTGGTCTGCAACAATGTTCAGGTAGGTGGACACATAACATCCACATGAATGCCAGGACCCAAGGTTTTCCAACAGCCCAGAGCATCACACTGCCTCTGCCGGCTTGCTTTCTTCCCATAGTGCATCCTGGTGCCATCTCTTCCCCAGTTAAGCAATGCACATGCACCTGATGCTCATGTGCCCATTGTAGGTGCTTTCGGCGGTGGACAGGGGTCAGCACGGGCACTCTGACCGGTCTGCGGCTATGCAGCCCCATATGCAGCAAGCTGCTATGCACTGTGTGTTCGGACACCTTTCCATCATAACCAGCATTAACTTTTTCAGCAGTTTGTGCTACAGGAGATCTTCTGTGGGATCAGACCAGTCGGGCTAGCCTTCACTCCCCACATGCATCAATGAGCCTTGGGCGCCCATGACCCTGTCACCAGTCCTTTTTGGACCACTTTTGGTAGGTACTAACCACTGCATACTGGGAACACCCCACAAGACCTGCCGTTTTGGAGAATCTCTGACCCAGTCATCCAGCCATCACAATTTTGCCCTTGTCAAAGTCGCTCAGTTCCTTACGTTTTCCCATTTTTCTTGCCTCCAACACATCAACTTCGAGAACTGATTGTTCATTTGCTGCCTAATATATCCCATCCCTTGACAGGTGCCACTGTATTGAGATAATCAATGTTATTCACTTCAGCTGTCAATGGTTTTAATGTTATGACTGATCGGTGTGTATACATATATATATATATATATATATATATATATATATATATA
>CM075003.1:26749037-26785521 GCA_037576675.1 Pangasius sanitwongsei | reverse complement strand
TATATATATATATATATATATATATATATATTATTTATTATAATATATAAAAACAGTTACTTTGCATCAGGAGTCCTATTGGGATGAAAAATCTCTTTTTAACTGTTGCTCTGCACAAAATAATCAGAAATAAGAGCAGCCCTGTATATGAAACATGTCAATGCTAATATTATTAATATTCTAAAATCAGTAAGTGAATGAAACTTCAATTCAAAGTTTATTGTAAAGCTTGGTTCCTCTGAATGTGAAAGATAGCTATACACAATTTTAAAAATGACAAAGATAAAAGTCTAGTTTAAATGTTACAGAGTAAACCTATGCTTTCAGATTATAAATCATGCATATGCAGAGACATGCTAACATTAAGTTATTTTCAGTCATGATATGAATGGATTGTGTCACAATAATATGAAGTGTTTGAAATACGTGTTTGGTATCTTATCTAGTGCAGTCAGATAGTAAACACAGCTCTCACTCTGCACTAGTCATCAGTAGGGAACGTCTGCATGATGGATTGAAATATTAGGCCAGGCTTAACTGTTAATGCATTTTCAGTGCACAGACACATATCGTGATCTCAATGCAAAACCCTTTCGCTACTTCCTGGAACGTTTAATGCTATTCATTGACAGCCAAGACACACACACACACACACATACACAGAAACATAGCCACACAGGCACACAGGTACAGAAAAAAAAATTAGTGAATTATTCACGCCATATCCTTCAAATGTGTCTAGGAGTGATTCAAGGTGACTGGAGTTTGTCTTTATTGTATTCAAATAACAACAATTCTGAAAGACACTTTGTCTAATACTAATAGACACTTCACGAGATCTTGATAACTGAGAATCTTCAATAGAGTAACCGAAATTATAGTTCAGGATTATTCGATTAAAATTTATGAAGGTCTTTTTCCTGTCTAAATTGCAATGTACCTCTCAGGCAGCAAAAGCCTCTTTAAAATCTGTATATTATTTTTTGAGGTAGAAAAGTAAGGAATGGAGCATAACAGGGCATACTGTTATAGGAAAATAATAAGTGATGCGGTGGTGTAATGTGGCCCAACATATGTGCGTGACTAGTAGTCCAGGAAGTGAGAGCCAGGTATCAGGTCCTGTGAAAGCTCAGGTGATAATGCTGCATTCATGGTGCCTTGTAAGTGGTAATTTGCAAGATGTAATAATGTCATTTCCCACCTTGTGTAAAAGAAAGCAAAAAAAAAGTGCAAAAAAAAAAATGGACACCTCCATGAAAGCGTGTGTTTTGTCTGCTCTGTCAGAGCACATAAAGCTCATAAATAACTACACTTTTACAGATACAGACCTGAGTAGTTATTGGTTCTGTTCTACTATAGTGAAATTTGAAATATTCATGCAACATTTTGGACTGAAATTGCAGTACAGTACCAGCAACGGACATTAGTGAGCAGCTTAGCAACAAGCTTGCCAGCTAACCTTAGTTATTGGAGTGATAACTCTAATGTTGATGAGTACTGTCTCAAAACAGCAATTAGTATGGTCAATGCTATAGATTTCACCAAGTAATCTGTCTGTATATTGCTATAAACTAATTTAAAAGTTGAGAAGGGGGACTATTACACAGTTCTTTTTTTTTTTTTTACACAGTACATAGTGTGAGCGGCCATGTTGTTTAGACGTCACTCTGTAAACAAGGAAGGAACTGGTAGCTGAGAAGCTGATAAGTTGAAATTTCAAGTTGAGGGGACGTTTTTGGTGGTTTAACTGGTTGGAGATGGGGAATTACAAGTTTGCCTTGTAAGCACCTTGCCTCGAGTGCAGCATAAGTCTTGTAGCAGAGAATTATGGGAAATGGAGTTTGTGTTCACAGATAGGGTTGATGTGACATCCTACAAAGATGTAAATATGTATTTATAGACTTATTAACTGTTCAGATCTTAATTAGACTCTAAATGACTGCTTTATTAAAGGTAGGCACACATGAAGGATAAACAAGTTAAACCCTTAAATTAAACAAATTGCAGGATAAACACTGTCATCAAGACCTCAGCCTTTTCCCATTTAGCTGCTAAAAACAAGTTTAAATTAGCCTATTGCTTGAGATTTCACAAAAATGTGTTACAAATGTGTTTTAATGATATTTTTCTCCTTTAACTTATTTACTTAACTTTTGTCAGGAGTGTTGATGAGTTGCTGATTTGCTTTGGTAGGCTGTTACTAACCAATGCTTACCACTATATTTAGGAGATTAGACTGCAACTGACAATTAAAGCCTGATGTTCATGACACCAGTGAATGACTTTATTATTTAAAATGAATATGGGTAAGTAATTATGAAGAACACGGGTGAAATATTAGAGTGATTTTCAAAGTCTGATGGAAAAAGTCTGCCTGAATACTTTTCCAGACGCGTTTAACGTTTATAGCAGGAGAAGCACAACAGCCGTGTTTGTTGCTAATGTAAACAGGCTGAACTCAACGCTCTCTCTTTCGTGTCATTACTCCTGCAAGTGCATGGAAAGAAAAGTCACTCGTTGGAGAAACGGCTCCCTTGGCGCTTGTCTTCCTGGAGCAAGTCGCTAAAAAATCTACCAGTTGGTCATTTGCAGATGCAGACAGGAAGAAAGAGGAACTTTAATTTTCCGACACTGGAAAGCTTTCAGGATGAAGGAATTTGCATTTTGTGGTTTCTCAGTAACATGACAGCGTGCATTTTTTTGTCTTATTAACATCAAGACAAAGGAAAAAAGAAAGTCTGGTGAGGGAACGGCATTACATGTAATGATTAATGGATAAAAAGTACAAGATGTCAGTTTTTTAATAAATAAAATTTTTAGCACCTGCAAATTGTTGTGGTATAAGAGGATCCAACCACAGCACACCACCTCATCACTGATTATTTTCCAATAACAGCACATACTGCCATGATTTATTACTTACTTATCAACCTCAAAAAAGAGTATACTGATTTCAAAGGAGATATTAGGAATCTTTGCTGCCAGAAAGGCAAATTCTTAACATCTCTGAACAAGTTTCTCTTTCAGAAGGTCAAGCAGTCAAGATCTTCTGATACATGCTCAAATCCAGCTCTTCGTATTTTTTTGGCAATTTATAGGTGATTAAACAGACCTTAAGCTGGCAATTCTTTTTTCCCAGTTAAACTCCATCCTCTTTTCATAAGTGCAGGTTTACAAACCCAAGAATGAAGCAACAAGAGCGAGAAGAGAATGTTCACAAGTAAATGAAAAAAAGAGATCTTTATAAGGTCTTTGATATTTTTTGAGTCTACAGAGCTGCCTCGGGCCATCAGAGCTTTGAGAGTTTGCCAAAATTCACTGAGTAAGGTTCAGAGCTCTTAATAGAGGATAAGAGTGCAACACGATCTCTATCCATATTTGATATTGGCTGGAGTCAAAGTCACTCTGGTTCGCTGCTTGGATATGTGTTCCTGCTTAGAACAACTGCCAGAAGGATGTCAGTTCAATTTCATGGATATCCGGTTTAAAATCCTGACACGAATGGGTGATTCTGAGGTTAATTACGAATACGATCCTCAAAGATAAGAGTGAGAAAGACACGAGAACATGAACAAGACCTAAGCTCAGAGATGGGTTTGATGGGGGTCTGTTCCCACAGGATGGCCAATCACTCCAAAACAAGCACACTAACTATATCCTGAAGGTGACAGGCCAACACATACCCTGCTTGAATAAGTTCCTTGTGATTTGATTGATATGTGCATATTGCACAAGATCCAGGTCTCTCTGGCCTCAGCACGCTGACCACAAGCCAGAGTGTCTCTCTGAGTCTCGTCTCAAGTCCTGTAAGCTATTCTGCAGAACAGCACACTGCATTCATGCCTCGCTAAATGCCACACAGAATTGATTGGACATGCCCCATCAGCAGAGCAGTAATCTAATGTCCGTAAGTGAAACAGTACATTGGATTTTTTTCATGTCCCATGCTGTGCTCTAGGAATGATTGAGAATAAATAAACAATTATACAGAGTGTGTAAGTGCCTCCGTGTTTGTGTGTGTGTGTGGTGAGGATGGGTTAATGCATCATCTCCTGCCAGACTGAAAAGTCTGATTGTTCTTGGGATGAGGACATCATTGTTCTGACAAATACTTTTTAGAAATGGAGGATATTTTGTATAACAATTTGTGCACAGTTGTTGACAGCTGAGTGACTGGGACACATTGTTAAATATACAGAAAGCAAGGACGTGTTTTTAATCCATTTTAAAACATTGCAAGCTTCTCATATTCTGACATTTCTGACAACTTTTTATATAAAATCTAAAATGAGTTTTCATATTAATACATAAAAACAATAAGATTTTTTATAAGATACTATATTTTCACTTATACCACATTACTGCTTTTGAAGGGTCTATTCTGATTCATCAGAATGTGTTGATTAATTTTCTGTAACAGCAGCTCTGGCGGT
Organism: Pangasius sanitwongsei; assembly: GCA_037576675.1. Lineage (NCBI taxonomy): Eukaryota > Metazoa > Chordata > Actinopteri > Siluriformes > Pangasiidae > Pangasius > Pangasius sanitwongsei. The sequence continues at coordinate 26,781,088 of CM075003.1, read as the reverse complement.
AGTGCAGCTGCAAAATTACAGGATTATATTCATGTGCTCATTCTAATGTTAGTAAAAAATTATACAGGGATTTGTTTGATGGACACATACTGCATAAATTGATTTAAAAAGTTATTGATATGGTGAAATTGTCTGTAAAGAGAAGTTTAACATTTATGGAAGGAGTCTACAGAGTCAGAGGTAAAGCAGCAACTTTAACTTTTCCATTACAGGACTTAGGAATCCATTTTAGGGTTTCTTAGTAACATGACAGCATGCATTTTTTTCTTAGTGGCTTCAAGAGAGAGATAAAACAGAGGCTGGTGAGAGAATGACTCTTTGTATTTAATATAATGTAAGTGATAACAGGAACGAACTTGTTTTGTAGACATTCCTCAACATTCACAGTGAAACAATTTAATATGCTATCATTAAAACTTGCATCTGTATTTCTGATTGTGATATATCTTCTAATAACTTGCATGCCTACCCATTGCCTTTATGACTGTATTAACCTGTTTGCATAACCACTAAACAGCATTTGGACCCCCAACGCCACACACAAAACTCTTTATTATTGTTTTTTTGTCACAGGATACACTGATGTTTCATGTATGTATTATTATTTCAGTATTTTTCTTTGTAGATTAATGGGGAAATTGAGATAATTGTCCATGGGACCATTCAGAATTTCACAGGGAGTATTAACTTTTGCACTCAGCTCTAGGTATGCATAAGTGGCAGAAACGAGAAACTCTTCTCCAGCTGGAGACAAAGCTCATTTCAAGGTTAGAACAAGCCTGAAATGACAAAAATAGCTAGATCTATCACATGGCAATATCACAAATCACAGTTTTTCTGAGGTGCGTTTGAAAAGATGGTGATTACAAGACCACGTTATGTAAACTAGATTTTATGTAAAATAATCATATGTATAAAATTTGCCTTTAGATATTTTCTCAATATGCAGTTTATTTGAAACGTTCACCAACGCTTTCCAATTTTCTCTACTAATCTAACACTTCCAGAAAGCTGCAGTGTTTTTAGGAGGTGTTCTGTTAAATACACATACTTAGAAATTGAGGTCAGTTTAGTGCCATTCAAAACAACACTCCTACACTCAGGTCATCAAGTACGTAATGACGGTTGGTCCAAAAAATGCATGACCTTTTTGTTAAAGAAATAACAAAATCGTACACACGCAGAGAGATACAGTATACACACATTCACAGCATGACTGAGCTTTCACCAGCACACACTGATACACCAAGAAACATCCAGTTCTGGGTACAGATTAGACTGGATAAGACCATTTTGGACACACAGTGCAGACGGCTGCATTAGGAGGGGAGAAATGGGTTTTAGGGCTTGGCTGCGGTCCAGTCACCAGCTTCAATCTCGCTGTTGCCACATTTCCAGCTCCTCCCTGCAGGCTGGATGTGGGGCAAAAGCCTGTTTTTTGGTCCAGCTTAGGCACGAGCACTGGAGAAATCTCTCAGCTAAAACCTGAGCCGATCGCTTCGCCTACTTTTACAACGGCCTTTTCAAGATCTGGCAAGCTAAAAGGTGGGATCTGATAGGCTATGTGTTTATTAGCTTCAGTCTGTTATAAACACACACACACATTCACACATAAAAAAAAAACTCAAGGGTTTTGTGTGAGAATAACACTGCTTAGTTAGAATACACACAACACACTGAGTCATTAAGAGTGTTAAACCAATAATAATCAGCATGTTCCCTATAAAACAGGAGCAAAAAGAATTTATCGCAATAAACTGAGTGCAATTAAGGCAGGGTAATTTTTTAACGAAAAATCTTCATCTTAAAAAAATAAATAAAATCATCTGGTCTTTTTCCAATCTTCAACTGTCCAGTTTCGGGAAGTCTGTGCCCACTGTAGCCTTAGATTCCTGTTCTTGTCTGACAGGAGTGGAACCTGATGAGGTCTTCTGCTGTTGTGGCCTATCCACCTCAAGGTTTGATGTGTTTTGTGTTCTGAGATGCTTTTCTGCTCACCATGGTTGTAAAGAGTGAATATTTGAGTTACCACAGACTTTCTGTAAACTCAAAACAGTCTGGCCATTCTCCTCTGATTTCATCAACAAGGCGTTTTTAGTCATGTCATGGTCAAAGTCACTGAAATCACCCTTTTTTCCCCCCATTCTGATATTTAATGTGAACATCAAGCTCTTGACCTGTATCTGCATGATTTTGTGCATTGCACTGCTGCCACATGATTGGCTGATTAGATAATTGCATGATAGGAAGGAGTATAGCTGTTCCTAAAAAGTGGTCACTGAGTGTATGTCAGGAAACAAGCTTTTCAAGGATATATGACATGAGGTCATTGCGTGGGTGGAGCTTTTTGATAATAAGTTTTTGATAATGAGATTATCGTCAGTGGACAAAAACTGTGAACATTTTTTACTACATTTTATTACTACAGTGTAAGAGAAGCCATGTTATATAGGCATTTTATCCAAAAAAAAAAAAAAAGTTGGATGTGACCAAAAATTCTACATTTCTACATTGCATTAGTAATACTTTTTTTTTTAAAGGAGCAACAATCTTGCTGCTAAACAGAGGTGAACTCATAACAACGTCACTATAGTAGCATAACATTTACAGTGAATAATTATAACTCAGCAAATGTGTGTTTAAATTCTAATTTGAGCCAAGGTTACCAAGAGAAAACCACTCCTAATAAATTAAACGGCTGTATTTTCACTGCGGCCTTGATTTTAGCATGAAATGAGACTACATATTTTCCAATTGGTTCTCTTAAAAAAATAAAATAAAAAAGTAAAGACCCCTGTTTCAACCATCCAATAAATATTCACCAACTGGAACACCGCACTTCATGGTAAATCTCACTTCTTTGTGTATTTTTCTAGCCCCTGCAATGTAAGCAGTTAAATTTATTATGAACCTGACTTCAGGCTTTTACAGGACTTAATGACGTAATGCAGTAATGCACAGTTCAGAGTGAAGATTTAGAAAGAGGTGAAAGTGTGGCGGGAAATTAATGGAAAAAAGGGAAGAATTTTGATTTCCCATAACCACTTTCCTTTACCGGTTCAGATGAATGGAAGAGTGTGGAGCTGAATCGAAGCCCAGTGTTTGCACAGGCAGCATCTGTAAGGGCTTTCCAGGGTTGGTTCTTCTCCCTGCAGGCTTTGTTGGCTTGTGTGTGTGTGTATGTGTGTGTGTGTGTGTGTGTGAGGCAAGACTCTGGGGATGGAGCTTACACTGGCTGTGATCATACTGGCACTGCATGCATCTGGCCCCAAGGCCCTCTGAAACTGCAGCTAGCACAGCTCAGCAGGAATGAGGTCATTTCTGACATAATGAGGCAGCGAGAGAGGGAGAAATAGAGGGAGAAAGAGAAAAAGGGAGCATATGGGCTGATGGGTGGAGAGGTGGAGAGGTGGATCTCATTGTTCAGTCTCTGCCTGTCCCTCCAGGTTGTAAAGCCGGAGCTGTCTGCTGTCTCTGTGGATCTGTAGGGTTACATATGTGCTCCCTGCGTGAACATTCTCTCCTCCGTCCTTCTTGTTTTCTCTTTATTAAAATGGTTTTCTTGACCCAGAATGAGTGAGTTATTGGCTCAGGATCAGTGTATCGATGTTTTTCCACCTCTTACATATGTCTCCAGATTAGCAACACCAAAAACATTTCAAAACTTTCTTATTCCAAAGTACTGTTGAATTACAGCTTATTTTAATACATTCTCATTTCTACTGTATACTGTATATTGTTTCTTTTAGCATATTATGAGAAATACAACAAAATCTAAGTGGGAGGATTTTAATGGTACAAATGTCAAATTGGTTTGGATTTAGTTAATGAATCAGGAGACAAAATAATTTTGCCTATAAGATTCAAGCTTGTTAAGATCTAGGCTAAAATATACAATACTCCCTGCCATCATGGGAGGTAGTACTATCTATTGACCAACTTTCATGCCTCTCTAATTTACAGTTTGGTCTTCACTGTTCATTTTAGGGATTTGTTTTTGAAAGCAGAACAAACAAAGTTCATTAGAAAGTATCACATGCAGCTACAGTTAATAAAAAAATACTTGTGGGAGCGGGTGGGATTAGTCAAACTTTCTGTGGGATTGGTCAAACTTTCTGAGGGAGTGGATGGGATTGGTCAAGCTTTCTGCAGGATTGGACAGTATTGGTCAAACTTTCTGAAGGAGTAGCTGGGATTGGACAAGCTTTTTGTACCAGTGGACAGGATTGAGCACTTTGAACATTTTGAGGGAGTGAGCGGGATTAATCACACTTTCTGAGGGAGTGGGATAGATTGGTCAAACTTTATGCCGGAATGAGTGGGATTGATCAAACATTCTGCAGTAGTGGACAGGATTGGTCAAACTTTCTGAGGGAATGGGTGGTATTGACCATTCCTCTTGGGGGAGAGGGCAGGATTAGTCAAACTTTCAGCCAGAATGAGTGTGATCGACATCTTCAACATCTCTCTGAGAAGTGCTGCCGTTCCAACGTGCTTCAAGGGCACCGCCATCGTCCCCGGGCTGAAGAAGTCTTCAGTGTCCTGCCTCAACAACTGCCATCCCATTGCACTCACACCCATCATCCTTAAGTGCTTTGAGAGGCTCATCATGAGGCACATCAAGACCCTGCTGCCCCCTCACTGGACCCCGTGCAATTCACGTATCGTTCCACCCACTCAACAGATGATGCCATCACCATCACCTTCCATCTGGCCCTCACCCACCTTGACAAAAAAGACACATACGTTTGAATGCTGTTCATTCAGCATTCAACACAATCATTCCTCAGCACCTGATTGGAAAGCTGAACCTGCTGGGCCTGAACACGTCCATCTGTAATTGGATCCTGGACTTCCTGAATAGGAGACTTCAGCCATCTCCAAACCACCACACCTAGCACTGGGCCCCCCAGGGCTGTGTGCTTAGTCCACTGCTTTTCACTCTGCTGACCCATGACTGTGTAGCAATGCACAGCTCGAATCACATCATCAAGTATGCCAATGACACGATCGAGGTGGGTTTCATCAGCAAGAGTGACGAGTCAGCATATAGGGAGGAGACAACCTGTCAAACAACTTGTCTCTGAACGTGGACAAAACTAAAGAGTTGATTGTTGACTTCAGGAGAGCACAGAGTGACCACTATCTACTGAATATCGATGCCTCCTCTGTGGAGATCGTCAAGATCACCAAATTTCTTGGTGTTCACATTGTGGAGAACCTCACCTGGTCCCTCAACACCAGCTCCATAACCAAGAAAGCCTGGCAGCATCTCTACTCTCTGTGAAGGCTGAGCAAAGCCCATCTCCCACCCCCCATCCTCACCATATTCTACAGAGGGACTATCAAGAGCATCCTGAGCAGCTGCATCACTGCCCGTCTCAGAATGCAAAATTGCACCGTCTCAGAATGCAAGACTCTGCAGAGGATAGTGAGGACAGATAAGAAGATAATCGGGGTCTCTCTTCCCTCCATCAGTTACAACACACGCTGCATCCTCAAAGCCACCAGCAGTGTGGATGACCCCATGCACCCCTCACACAAACTCTTTACTCTGCTGTCTGGCAAACAGTACCGAAGCATTCAGGCCCTCACGGCCAGACTGTTTAACAGTTTCTTCCCTCAAGCCATCAGACTCCTCAATACTCAGAGACTGGACTGACAACACACACACACACTCAACTGAACACCATCCCACCCCCTCTGCAATTTTTGCACATTTCTGTATTTTTTTGCTGCTACTATATTTATAAAAATGCTGTATATAATTCTCGTCATTACTATACTCTCTACCTGGCTGCTACCCCAAAAACTACTATGTCCATATAGGGTATAAGCTTATCTGCTGAATACTATGTCATAGTTGTTATGTTTACATTCACAGCATTTTATTATATTGTTATTTTTTTGCACTACGTATTATATCTGACACTTTCATACTAGAACTGTGTACTGGCCAGTGCTCCACTGTCTCTTACTGTGCCTATTGTCCTGTTTTAGTAGTTATTGCACTGTCTAGTGCTGTGTGAACACATTTATATGTGCACTTTATGTAATGTATAGTCTCCTGTAGCTCTTTGTAGTTTTATGTAGCACCATGGTCCTGGAGGACCATTGTTTCATTTCACTGTGTACTGTACTAGCTGTATATGGTTGAAATGACAATAAAGCCACTTGACTTTATGGACAAAATTTCTGTGGTATTGGGCAAGATTGGTCAGACTTTCTGGAGGAGTGAGCGGGATTAGTCATACTTTCTGAGGGATTGGGTGGACTGCAGTAGTAGGTGGGATTGGTCAAACTTTTTGGAGGAGAGGGCAGGATAAGTCACAATTTCTTCAGGAGCAGGTAAGCAAGAGGAAGAGAAAGTCAAGGAGCAAAGAAAAGTTAAAGGAGAAGCTCCAGGATCACAGTGACTTGCTACATCATTGAAGACACTCATTCTGAATTACCTGTGTGCATCTCGTTCTCTAAAATACAAAACAAGACAAAAATATTAGATTTATCTAGAGAAATGAAATCAAGCATAATGGCCTAAACTAATGTATTAGCGCACATATGGTAGCATGTTTGCATGTGGTACATTTGCTTACAAGAGGTAGCTGTTGTTCTTCATGCTAACACGCTTGCCTAAAGGAATGTCCAAGTGCTGTTTCAGCTGCCTCTCAGAGACACTGCTGGGTCTCGGACCCCTCAAGAGCTCTTCTGTGAGTGCTACAAGTAAGTACGATTTACAGAGGTTTCACGTGAAGCATTGTTAGCATGGTGCACAGCAGATGAAGGATTTGCGTAAGCAGCAGGCCTAGATCACATTTATTTTAGTCTTCATATGGTTTCAAAGGCAAGAAGTGCATCACCTCTTTCACATACAGTTAGACAAAAGGTGGAGAACATGAAACCGACTCTGCTCTACTTGCATTGTGCATTATATAATAGCATGTACAGTGTGCAGAGCCAAACCTGTTTTACAGAAAAGAATAAATGTATTGCTTTACATTAGGTTCTCTTAACCAACAACATTTAATCTGTTAGTTAACATGAACAAACCTTGAACTTCAGCATTACTACAACATGAGTAACATTAACAAAGTACCTACCACTAAAATTAATAAGAAACCAAATGAGCCAAATAATCAGCACCTGCAGTAACAAATGTTTATAGCATCAATAAGTAAAATAATCCCTGCAGAAAAGTCAAAGAAATGTACACATGGTTTTTAGACACTTTGCATTTTATATTTCACAATTTTTTTTACACATTTAGTGGATTTGTGTTTTATTTTCATGGGTGATTTGTTTCACAATTAATTTATTTTCACATCATAATTTTTCACACAGCATTTGTTTTTATTTTTCAGATGCGATTTAAATTAATTGTGAAATAAATGCATCCATTACATGTGAAAATGTGCGAAACATAACGTTTTACACATCTAAAAAAACATGTGGTGGATATGTTTTTAATTTCACAATTCATTTATTTTCATGTGTGATTTCTTACAAAACTTATTTATTTCCACATCTTAATTTTTCCACATTTAGGGGATGTGCTACGATTTTTCAGATGTGAGCACAATCACATGGTATAGATTTTTTACTTGACTTTACATGTGCAATTTCAGGGCATAGCATGATGATATCCATCTTCATATATTCTTCTCATGATCCTGAATTACTCTTATAATCACATGTGAAAATTTTTTTGATTTTTCAGTAAGGGTAAGCCCACACATGTTTGTGTTTGTTAACTGGCAAAATTCAGAACTGAGATGGAAAAGCAGGTTTTAATATTTTAATTAATGTACCTTAAATTTTTTTCTTTAAAGTTTTAGTCATGGCTTGGATAAAAATTAGCTGGTTCAGGTGTATTTAGGTAACATTTAAACAAACATCATTTAATTCATATGATGACTTAACTTACTATATTACACATGATTTATTAATGCAAAGTTTATTTCTTAATGTTAAACGGATGCAGTAAATTAAGAGAAGCTTGAAGTAAAGCATTTTTTTAAAAAAAAAATGATTTGAGTTTTTGCCATACAGAAGCCTGATCCCACCTTTTCTTTTCACTGCATTCATTTACAGGAAGGGATTGAGTGTCAGCCCTCAAAGCCAAGAAACCTCACTGTTTTAACAGAAACACGATCAGCCTTTTTTACAGCTCATCATTGTTCATTCATAATGTCACTACGTTGATAGAAACTATTAGAGAGAAGCAGAGACCAGACATTGCAAAAACAAATCTGCTACAGCTGTGAGGAGATCGAGAGACGGAGGATCACAACTAGGCCCATGAACCGCCAGAGCGAGACAGCAAGCTGTGAATGCCAAGAAGAACCATGATCCAAATATGAAACAGGATCCAATAAAAGTGATTGTAACCATTGATTGAGGCAAGAAAGGTATCTGTGGAGGGGGCAGAAGGTGAGCCGGGGCAGGTGGTTAGCGCTCCGGGAGGCCTGAAACCTGAGCTTTGGCACACCTGCTCTTGTCGGGTCAGTCAGCCTGGGAGAATCAAAGTCTTTTCATCAGAAATGATCCAGAGAGCTGTGCTGCCCTGCCCACTGTATACACACAATGCTGCTGGGAAGAACAGAGAAAGAACCGTTCATTTAGGCCACTGTGAGATTTCCTTTTTTCTAAGAGTTACGTCAAAACGCTATGAAAGCTATTATAAGAGAACAAGTATGATGAGAATAGCTGTGATGGGAGAAGATTTTCGAGGAGGAAATGAGAAAGGAGTGAAAAAGGAGTCATCCTGTATGCGGTAACTATCTGAGAATCTCAGTCACACACACACGCACACACACACATTTGGCATGGTATTTTACAAGTCCAGTGCATGATAAACATGCAACATTTTCCTTCGATTAAAACAAAGAATGAAAGAATAAGTCAACTGTTACAAACCAATAAGGAAACATGCATACGTAAAATATCTGATAAAAACAATAGGCATGATTAGTCTTTTTTTTAATAAAGTTGTGTGTAAATGTTTGAGTAAAATACTTTACATTAGATTGTCTTCCTATACATAAATTCACACACACTCAGGAGCAGGAGTAGGATACGAACTTTTTTTCTATGAATTCTATGAATACCAAATTTCTTGCCTAGACATTCGTATGAAAGATATACGATTTATAAATCTGTTCATATCCAGTTTGACAAATGAGGCCCATTGTCTAGACAAACCTATTTACAAAAAAAGTGGCAAAAGATTTTAAATATAATCACATTCAGATTTTGAAAGTGCATGTGTTTGTATAGTCAATCCAAAAGTATCAGACATTTTCAGTCAAAATCTGTTCAAAAAAATTTTCAAATTAAAAACCAAATGGTTCTATAAATTATTATAAAAGAGAAGAAATTACACCTACATTTTCAGAAAATTATGTTAATATTTTTTTTATGAACTTTCAAAAAAGAATTTATGCGTCCAGTAACATAATTGACCTTAGCAACAGATTTGACAAAACAAGTTAATTTGTACAACTCAAACGTATTACTAATCCATCTCTGCTTTGTAGTTCCTGGTTGTTCACTCCTGTGAGAGGTGAATGCAACAACAAAAATTATATTCTCATAGATGTGGGCTCCTGTTTGGTTTGCATCTTTGGATAGAGAACACTATCACACACTCCACCACACACACTCTGAAAAAAAACTGATAGCTCTATTTACGATGATCAGGGCCTGTATTTATAAAGTCTCTCGGTGTAGGAAAAATGATCAAATGATCTCAGAGTGACTTAATTTTGTGTCACAAAAAAGAGACTTTTAGTGAAAATCCAGTTTAACAAAGTCATGAGTGAGTGAAGTGACTTGTGGCCAAGTACGGTGACCCATACTCGGAATTTGTGCTCTGCATTTAACCCATCCAAGTGGACACACACAGTAGTGAACACACACACAGTTGGGGGTTCGGTGCCTTGCTCAAGGGTCTCACCTCAGTCGTGGTATTGAGGGTGGAAGAGAGCTCTGGCCATTCACTCACCCCACCTACAATCCCTGCCGGACCCGAGACTGAAACCCACGACCTTCGGGTTCACCTTCAGGTTACAAGTCCGACTCTCTAACCATTAGGCCACGACTGCCCCAGAATGGGCATAGTCAGAATCAGAACAGAGAAATGAAGCATAATCAAAATCAAAACCAATGGATAAAAGCAAAAATATAAAACCAGGAACAGCAAACAGAAAACACCACTTTAAAATGCACACAGGAAAATGGCAAAATTAACCAATATTACAGATGCAAGAGCTGGTTAAATGAACTAAAATAAATTAGACAGAAAAACAAATTTATACCAATGAAATATTCTAATTGTGCACTAATTAAAATACATTTACATTATATTAATTAAAATAATTTGTACGTTTTTCTTGTCATCATTCTTGTTGTTTCTTGTTCATTTCTAACAAAGCTTTAGCTTGATAGTATTCTTAGACTGTAACTTATTTATACTAGCATGAGGATGTGTGTTTGATGGACACTATAAAGCACTTCTGTAAGGTTTACATGCTTTATGCTAAATGATGTAAATGTAAAAATTTATAAAAGCAATTTTTCAGGATTCCTAATTCACTCACATATATTTATGAGACATCAAGAAGTGTCCTAATGAGGACACAAACGCTTAATTTTTGTGTTAAAAGCTAAGGACACCTTTAACTTCAAAATAAATTCCACAGACCACTCGAAACAGCTTATTTTTAATAGATATAATGAAATTATTAAAATATTAGGCTGTGTATTTGGTATTTGTCAATTTCTTTGAGAGCTCTTTATTCCTGAAATGTCCACTCAAAAGAGACAATAGGGTCCAAGTAGTCATTATTTACAGGGCAACTTGTTAAGCTATTGAGGTTCGGATTAATAAACCCAATCAATTCATGTGATCAGTCAAACAGGCAAATATCTATAAAAAACTGAACAGTAAATATAATAACCCTGATAATGTTGGGTTGTGATTTCCATCACTATTACTAAATTTAGAAATCACCATTCTAATCAACAGAGTCAATGTCTAGAATAGCTTGTTTTCCAGAGTTATTAAATGCAGTCCTAAGTGTTATTAAGGTGGTTTCGAGCTATCTAAAGGGTTTCTGCTTAAACCCTTTGGTAAAAGAGAACCCAGCAACAGTGTTTCCCTATCAGAAAGGGTTCTAAGTGAAATCCATTTTTGGAAGGTTAGAATCCTTAATTATCTAATAAACACTTAAAAAACCACAGGAACCTTTGCAAATGCACCCATCACAGTCTCAAGGAAAACTTCCTTTGCTCCCATCTACAATTTTTAGAAAAAAAAGTGACAAGCAGTGGCACATATCATCAGAGTTTGAGTTAATAATTTAAAAAATAATAATAATAGTTTATTTTGAAATTGATCTAGTTTGATCTAGTATGCCATATATGGGTTTTACAAAATGTACAAAAAAAAAAATCATTCCATATCTAATGTTTTAATGGAAAAAGGTAAGATTTAAGAGAAGTTTAAGTTTAAGTTTAAGTTGAGACAGGACACTGCTTAAAATATAAATGCTACAAAAGATCGCATTTTGGGATTAGCTCACCGTGAAGATTAGGCTCGCCATACAAATGAAAGTTGAAACAGTAACATCATCAAAACTCATTTAAAAACATAGAACATTCATAGAGTTAGCCCATTCTGCATGCTTCTAAATCCAACATGAAAAAAAAAAAACGTGTGGTTTTGTTCATCTTTTGGACAAGATGGGAGAAAACATATGTCTTTGCTTTGTCATCTATAAGGGCTCAACTTATATTGTTGTGCCCTTAAAATGTTTTCTATAAATTTTAAAGATGAATTTGTCTGAACTTTGAGCACAGCACCAAGGTGTCAAATCCTCTATCTGTGGTAGTTTCGTCAGTGATCATCTGTAGGCAAGCTAAGGCAGCTTGTAACTCTCAGCTCGGTGGCTGATATACATAAGTCCCTAAAGGAAAAACAGTTAATTACCTTGCTGGTTACGATGCATCAGATTCTTTTGATGCATGTGCAGATATGGCGTACTGCACTTTGTTATTCTGAAGAAATGCTCTGGAGCAACCTGAAAAAGGCCACAAATTATTTACACTATATTTGGCAGTCATGTGTGAGTCAGGACTGTGTGATACATTAATAATTTCAGCTTCTACTGAGCTTATCTAGTCTCCGGTTAATACTGTTTCTGTATGATTATGTACACACAAAGATGAGCAAATAAATATTAAAATGTTTGAGGTGTTCTTCAGAAACCACACTGGTGGTCTGCACTAAATTATAAAGGGGTATCAATTATACTGTACCAACTATGACACGCACCTACTATACGAAACAAGGTAGTGCGTAGTTATCTTCCTGCTCCTGAAAATAAAACATGGCTTGGTTCTTTAGTGATTAATTTTAGATGTGGAGGGTGTAAGCCTTGTGAGAATATGTTAAAAATAAAAACTTTCACTGACGTGTTTTCTGGTAAAGTGTATCCAATTGAGTCTTTCATTAATTGCAATTCTTCTTATGTAGTTTATAAATTGGAATGTGAATGCGGGCATTTTTAAATAGGCCAAACAAAAAGGAAGTTGAGATTGAGAGTGGCCGAACATAAATATGCTATTCGCACAAAAAATTTGGTGTATCCAATGGCAAGGCATTATAATGAGGTGGGTCATGGTAGTGATAGCTTCCTTAAAGTGATTGGAATTGAATCTATTCCATGTACTATACGAGGTGGGAATAGATTAAAACGTCTTTTACAACGCGAGACATTTTGGATTTATACACTTAAAGGTACAAAGTTACCTGGTGTTAATGAGGAAATTGATTTTTTTACCATTCTTGTAGTAATTATCATTGTGTCTTTTTGTTACAATGTTTTATTTGTGTGTGAGTTGGTTGGTTATAGCCATTCCCACTTGTTCACCAGCTGTGTTGATGTTCTACTGATTGCAAACAGTTAAAAGAGTGCTTTTGTGGACAATGGATGTGTATCCTGAGGAAGGCTGTGTTAAGTCGAAACATGTTGATCAACAATTTTTTAATTTAGCCCAATTTTAATAAAGGCATTTTACGCCTAACCATGTGAGTGCCTTGGAATATTTTGTTTTTTCAATTATACTGTTTCTTTGGTTTCAATGCTATTACTGTACAAGTATGAACCTGCTGCTATATTTGTCTCCTGCATGTTGACATGAGCTGAAGAAGATCACAGAAGCCTTGCCAGCTAGTGAAAAACCAGTGAGATGAAATGAAAATAAAGAACAATACTGATCATGTGAAATCTTTTAAGCAATTATTAGGCATCCCACAGTGATGATTTTTGCAACACCCTGGATTGAAATGAGTTAGTCACCACAATGCTACATCTCCATTTTCTCCCTGATGAGTCAATCATTTTGAAGCGTTCCCTGCTGGTCCTAATCATCAGAAATACTGCCCATGCCTGTCTACAAATTTCACATGCATTTAAATGTCAATCACTGCATGTTTTTGCCTCTCATCCAAATTCATAGCCGCAGGTAATGTGTATGCGTGTGTCAAACAGTGGCCTTAAATTTGAATGGCAGATGACTACCAGTGAATTGTTGTTGCTCTTTTGTAATATGTTTTGTGGCCTGTGCTGCATTACAAAACCAGAATGGGCATGGCTGCGTATGTGACTTCCCAATTCATAATTATAATTTAGCAGAATATTTTCTGAACATTATTGTTATAAGAGCTTTTGATTTTAAGAACCTTTTGTCTGAGTGTTCTGAAATTGTTTTTCACATAGCATTTATAAATGTGGCTGGCGACATGGTGGTGCAGCAGGTAACATCAAAATTCCCAGAGTCCATGGTTCCATCCTGAGTGCCAGTTACTGTCTGTGTGGAATTTTACATGTTCTCCCTGTGTCTAGATGGGTTTCCTTTGGGTTCTTCAGTCTCCTTCCCCCTCCTAAAACATACCAGTGGGTGGACACAATGAGTGTGTGAATGTGTGTGCATGGTGCACATCTTACGCAGGGTGTTTTTCTCACATCATGCCAAGTGTTCCCTGGATAGACTCTGAATCCACCTCAATGCTGATCAGGATAAAGTGAAGATGAATGAAAAAATGAATGGAAGGATTTACAAAAGTTCCTACAATGTTGCTGTAACGTTTTAGTTGTCTCACTGAAAATGTTGTGTAATGTTATCAGTATTAAAACTTTAAAATGAGGCTGAATTATTTTTTATTTTCTGTTAACAAATGGCTTAAAGTGGATTAATATTGATTTGGAACTAGGAACAATAGCAACACCAATAGGAGTAAAAGTACACAGAATGGTATGAAGTAGAGGCAAGGGCTGATTTCCTTCTAGCTCAGACTGTAGATTTATGCAGCCTTTCATTGAAAATTGTGTCAAATGATTACACAGAGTAAAACACAAGAAATAAATTGACTAAGCAAAAATTGTCCAATTACAGTACAAATTACATGAAGGCAAACTCTTTTGTGGCTTGAAACAAAAAAGAGCTAGCTCATGAGAAGCACAGCTTTTCTCTTTACCATGCTCGCTATTCTGAAGAGATGCAACATGATTACAAACTTAAAACCATTGACTGTCTTGACTATCAGTTTTGCAACAAGTGTGTCCGTTTGCGTATGTGTAAAAGTTTTATGTCTATAATGAGACTCTGTGCTATATGGCTCATCCATAATGGCTTAATTCTGAGAATAAAAATTTTTTAGCTCTCCAACTCAATATCGTGAGCAGCCGTCACTAATTTTAATAACATTGTGAAGCAAACCATTATTACAGCAGATGTTTTTTTGAACAATTCAGGAATATTATTTCTGTAGTCCATCCATCCATCTTCTTGCCACTTATCCTACACAGGGTCACAAAGAAGCCTGGAGCCTAACCCAAGGGACTCGGGGAAGAAGGCGGGGGACACCCTGGACAGGATGCCAACCCATCACAGGACACGACTGCATACACACTCACGCACTGGAAATGCCAATCAACCTACAACGCATGGCTTTGGACTGGGGGAGGAACCCGGAGTAACCTTCTTGTATCAGGCGTTCAATTAACCTTAACCTTCTGGAATAAATCATTCAATAGTACCTGTTGAATGCTTTACTGGATGTTCTGATAATGTTCTCTGTCAGCTGGGTTAGGGTTCAACTCTGCAAGGCTACTTAAAGCCCTGTTACAAAGTAGGGAATAATAACATTGACATTTATGAGCAGCCTAGCATGATGCTGAATGAGTATAAAATGCATGACGCATTTCCCAGCATACTCTTCTGTTGTTGTGCTTTTGTTTATATTAGTCTATGTGCTATTGTTTTTGTCCTAGTCCTGTCTCCACCCTGTTCTGACATTATGTTGATTACCCAAATGTGTCTTGACCTGTTCTGTGTAAAACCTATAACTTGTATAAAATGTATAACTTATCATGCCTTTTTCCAGAGTCTGTGCTTTGTTTTCTGCCTCTGTGCTGATGTTTTCATTTTCTGATCATGGCTTATACTGCTTTAATATTGCTTAGCAGTGGACTTTTATGATGATTCCTAGATTGCCCTAAATAAAACACACATTGTGTTTATGCACTTCTATCCTTCTTTCGATAGCCACATGTGACACTATAGATAGATAGATAGATAGATAGATATACTTTATTGATCCCATGAGGGAAATTCTTGTGTTACAGCAGCATGGTCAGTAGCAAGATACAACACGTACACACACAAAATATAAAATATAAAATACAATAAGTTAAATTAAATGTAGTAGTGCAGATATGGAACACAGTTGTAGATTTAACCAGATTTACATCAGTATTTACATAAGTACACTTGTGAAAACTGGCAGTGAATAATGAATATGAAGAACCTTGAGATTGTAGAATATAATGACAGCTGTCTAAATGATAGATTTCTTGAAGTAGTGTAATGTGAAAGTGTTATCATCTGTCACATACAGGTGAGCTGTTGTACAATGTTACTGCGAATGGTAAGAATGAACTCCTGTAACGTTCTCTGTGACAACGAATTTGAATGAGTCTTTTGTAGAATGAGCTCCGCTGACTCTGTAGTGTGTTGTAGAGTGGGTGAGATGGATTGTCCATGATGGAGAGCAGTTTGTTCAGTGACCTCCTGCTCCTCACTGACACAAACATCTCCAGTTTGTGTCCAATGATAGATCCAGCCTTGCGAATAAGCTTGTTAAGCCAGTATCCCTGGCACTGATGCTGACCCCCAGCAGACCACAGCACAGTAAATGGCACTCGCCACCAAAGACGGGTAGAAGATCTCCAGCATCTTGTTGCATACATTGAAAGATCTGAGCTTCCTCAGAAAGTAGAGTCTGCTCATTCCCTTCTTGTACACAGCATCAGTGTTGGTCCTCCTATAATATACTATAATTATAGAAAATATTTACGCACAGCTAGTACACACCAGCTCTCAGGGTTGTAGCAGTCATCTGCACTGTTTGTCACAGCGAGCCTCAAAAATACAGTTACTGAAGGCAAACTTTTGACCAGTGTGGATTTTTGACTCTCAGTGGGCTGAGACATTGCCACAAGGCAGTGTCTTTGAGATATCCACCAGGGAGCTTTTTGCTGAAGGCTTGCAAATGCATAATTTATCACAGTCATATCACTATTGAAAAAAGAGCTCACAGTTCAGAAAGTTAAATGTGTCTAATTAGAGGAGGTGTCAGGGAAAGAACAAGTTGAAATCTCCTTCCATCATCATTTTTGGCCATCGAAAAAGTGCAGAATTAATCCTCGTATCAGTTTCACACAGGAGGGAAGACTTCAATGGTGTAGCCTAATCCCTGTTAAGAGTCAAGCTGGGACTGAGTCAAATCGATCGTCTGGTGGAACTCAGAACTTTATTATCTTGGCATCATTTTCAATCTTCAATTCTTGACACAAGGTCTGAGTCAAACCCTGAGCACAACCACCTCCACCACTAAAGAAACAAAAAAAAATGGCTTCCATGTCTGGCGCAGCAGGGAACCTTGACACGCAGGTGACCAGCAGTCGGGAAATTTGCCGTGTATCCATAAATTGAACAGATTAAACACTCCATGTCCATCATTTCTCCTTGTTAGTGTTCTTTTTTGTAGCGCAAATACCAATTCTTTCTGTGCAGCTTCAGCCATTAAAAACATTGACATAATGCATTCCACATGAAGCGACAAAAGGGCAAAGTGTGAGAACCACTCTACAATCTTTTCACCTTCCGTGCTCACACACATACTCACTTGACAATTCCCAATTCAGTAACTTTCCTCCCCACGAAAGCAAGGAGACTAATTAGGAAGCCCAAGCCACTTCAGGATTTCATGGAAAGAACTGCACGAGTGTGTGTGTGTGTGTGTGTGTGTGTGTGTGGTTACCTTAACAAGGCGTAAGCTCTGCTGTCATTCAGTTTCTCCTTGACAAGACGTGCCACAGGCCAAACAACACACACACACACACACACACACACAGTGCTGTAGCTTCTCAACAGACTCTTGACAGAATGGAGGAATTGTATGAAATGTTAAGTCATACTTAATTGCCCATGGCCATGCCCGGTCCAGAGTTTTGCTTGCCTTTTCATTATGCTGATTGTGTGAGTAGAAGCATAAAAACACATTAGCCAAAGAAAATAAACTAGGGGTATTTAGTAGCTAGAGAAAGAAAGATTGGACCTGAGATTACATTCTACTTCCAGCACTTGTGCACAGTGAATGAGACGTGTTATAGTGTATAGAGCTACATGGTAACCTCAGGAGGAATGGTGAAATGCTTATATTTTGACTTCATGTAATTAAAAACTGGCAACAGTCTAAGTAAACTTTCTTCTTTCCTTCACTCTCTCTCTCTATTTTGTATCAACACTTTTTTCTTTCCCCAGCACGCTGTGAAAAAGGGAGCTCATTAAATGTTGACCCCGGATTGAAATAGCACAGAATTAAGCAGCGCCCCACATGTTTGGCTCTCAGTGCCAAAACCCACTACTGCTCCAAATGCAGCCAGGATAGAGGATAGAGCCGGGATCTCCTTAACGAATTTAGAGCCAGCCTCAAAGTCCGCACGGAAATGAGGGCCAAATGTCTGGGTGAGATCAGGCACAGACCGGCAGGACTTTGGGCCGGGATTTACGGTCAACGTAAAACATGAATATATTCCCTCTACATCTTTCTCTCTCAGTGTAATTCATTCCATACACAGTGCTCAATTCAGTCTAGGCTTTCCCTTGTGCGTGATAACTCGCTGCTGTGCTTGAACAGGAAGAGACTGTAACTGTTACAAAGTCACTTTCATAAGTTTTATAGTGTAATGCAAGAATTTCACAGAGATGTCATGCATGTTGTAAGCATTCTCCCTCACTCGCAGGCACTTAACCCTTTAAACTCCAGTTATTCATTTAAAGTACACTGTATGGCCAAAAGCATGTGGACACCTGACCATCACACCTATATGTGCTTGTTGAACATCCCTTCTATTCCTCTTATATCACAACAATTTGCCAACAATTAATTATTTTTCATTTATTAAAGAATGACGTCATATAATGTTTTGAAACATCTGCAAAACGTATTAGTTCCGGTTATAACATACGTTATAGCAGCTCTCTCACCAGCCTGTCTTTTTACTGTCTTGAAGTAAGATAAACAAAAAAAGTTTAAAAAGTTAATTAAAAACAAACAAAAAAAAAATACATCTTGTAATATTACCGCATCATACTGAGGACTTTCCTGTGGCGGAAAACATAAACATACAGTTTTACCCTTGCCTGATAGGAATGGTGGACACTGGAGAATGGACACTGGGGACTCCTTCCAAAAATGTTAAATAAAGGTTTCCTCACAGAAAACATCACCATTTCAATGATGGTGCTTATCTTTCTTAAATGCCAACACATCTCTTTATTATTAGTCTTAGATTATGTGGAGCATTCACCATACAAGCCATTGTGAATGAGCTGTTCCTATAGAAACTATAACATATGTATTAGTACGAGTGCAGTAATAGTATGTGTCTGTGATTTGAATTGCCGTCGGTACTATTGTCAGATCTGCTCTTGTAGAAAACTAATCAACACCTTCAGGCCAGAGTCAAGAATTCACCAATGGTGTAATGTTAATTCAAATTTTATTTAAAGCATTACTAAAATCCATTAAATAAGAATCAATAAGACAATTTCAAGCTTTGATTTACTAAAATGTCTAGAAATAGACTTAAAATTCTTGTATTTCTTTTATAATAACTATTAATAAAAATGAGATAGGTTTGTCTATATTCAGAATATTGTCACTACATGCCAATGCTCCAGTTTTAGGCATCTTGAAAAAATACCACAGATTGCTAATCATTCAGCATCATTCATCACCTCTGTAGTCTATCTCAGTGTGTCTCAGTGATGATTGTGACCAGCTGGGCCGCTAACCTTCACACTCCTGGCCCTCTTCCAGAGCCGCACTCCCAGGCCAGGCCATGTCCATTCAACACGTTGTATTTGATAAATCCTGCAGTGCTGAGAGCATGAGCGACGCCATTATGGAGCAATGCTCTCAGGACTGCGTTAGTTAAAAGTGTGAAGCAGTCTTCCACAGCTGAGAATGACAGCAAGGGCAGTGAATGAGAAACACTCACGTTTGATTGACAACCCTATAGTCTTCAAGAGGAGCAACTACAAGCACTCAAGTGCATGTTTTTCAAGTTCCCATCTGTCTCTAAATGAGACACACACAGGCCTGAAACCAAATGATGGCGAAAAAAAACGAAGAATGTTAATTGTTGGATAAAAGCTGGTTTTAGTCATCATGCAGGTCAGGAATTCTAAGGATCCTGTGTAAGAAGCTGTCCAAATCCTTCCAAAGCCTAGTTTTTTTTGGCATTTAGCGTTACATTGCTGCATTTTAAACCTTCTGAGGTATATTTGTTGGGATGACTGCCTCTTCAGGTTTTCTTTGCAGCGCTGTTGTGTAGCACTGGTCAGCACTTAAAACCTCCGACTGTCAAAAACACAACTATAGAGAAAGTGTACAGGAAATGTCACAATTTGTTTAAATTACTTTATCTCTGCAGGTGATTTGCATACAGTTCTAACTAATATGCTTTCACAGCTTGAGTTTCTCTTTGCAGAAACAGGACATAGGGATGTGGCTACAGAAACCATAATTTAGAGTTAAAAATGTTGGGGAGAATGTATACAAAATAGTTTGCAAAGAACCAAATCAAAAAATGAAACATTCTTTGCTCAGTGTATGATATCAAACAAATAATAAATGTATGTATATTGGTATAAATTAAATTTATTTTGTCATTTTCTTACCAAGGTAAAAAAATCCTTTTGGACAAAAAACAATATGTTGTGAATGTTTACATGCAATTTTCACATAAAATGGCAAAGTGTATGAAATCTTTCTATATCTTACAAAATAGAGGTGACAGTGTTTATGTTGTATGACCTTTATCATTAGTTATGAACAATAACAGATTATAAATAAGACAAACAAAAATCTGGACCACTTACATGTTCTCTAAAGTAGAATTCCTCCTAAGAAAATGATGTCACTTCCTTAATGAAAGAATAAATAATGAAGGAAATATATCACCTGGTCTTTTTCAATTATCAACTGCCCAGTTTGGGTGAGCCTGTGCCCACTGTAGCCTCAGATTCCTGTTCTTGGATAACAGGAGAGGAACTCAATGTGGTCCTCTGCTGTTGTATCCTATCCTCCTCAAGGTTTGGCATGATGTGCATTATGAGATGCTTTTCTGCTCAGCATGGTTGTAAAGAGTGGTTATTTAAGTTACTGTAGCCTTCCTGTCAGCTTGAACTAGTCTGCCCATTCTCCTCTGACCTCTCTCATCAACAGAGCGTTTCTGCCCACAGAATTGCTCCTCACTGGATGTTTCACTGGAGATTTCTGAAATACTCAAACCAGCCCAACTGACACCAATGAACATGACACGATCAAAGTCACTAAGATCACATTTTGACATCTTGCCACATGATTGGCTGACTGGTTAACGGAACGAATGAGAAGGTGAAGTTATTTTTCTTCCTGTAAACACCTATTACATAATATGTATGCATATTAATAATAATATTAATAATTAAACTATATTAGACAATATGCCTGTATTTCAAGCTAGTGTGTAGGGAGCATATTCACAAAATTATCTATTATCTCTTATAAGTTATATATTATGTATCTATTACATTTTATCATCGCTTTCTCACTGTTTCCATATTACTGTAGCTGAGTTTGTGCTGAAACTAAAACAATGAGACACTCTGTAATCAATGCTGAAATTTATACAATTGTCTAACCATGATGAACGCCACCCCAGATTATGCTTCAGACTCCAGAGGGTTAACAAAGGGGTGAAACTGGTGTTAGGTGTTGCGTGACCTAGAAATTAGGTCAGGGTTGTATAGGCAGAGATGAGGACAGTGTTCACACTGAATAGCACATTGTGGAAAACGGAAGCGCTTATCATAGACTAGCCTCAGGCCCTATTGATGAGATGAGCTTGTCTAAGCTGAAATGATATGCTGTCTGGTGCTGTAATACAGCTGATGTAACAAAAACACTCACGTGCACACATCCACATGGAATTATAGCAATTATGGAGCTATTTGTGTTCTCTGTTGTAATTATGCATACGTCAGATTGTCAGTATGATGAGTTTTAATAAAGCAGTACAGTGGGCCAGGTGAAGCAACACTTATTTTTCCATCTCAGCCTAAGGGAAGAAATTCTGGACACGTGGTTGTGTGTGTGTGTGTGTGTGTGTGTGTGTTGCTGTAATTTTCCTGTGCCATCTTGCCTGAGGCTCTGTGCTAACCTCAGCTGACACTGTTTTCTAACTACTTACAGCTCAGCAGTGGTGGTGTGTGTGTGTGTGTGAAGAGAGAGAGAAAGAGAGAGAGAGAGAGAGAGAGAGAGAGAGAGAGAGTGCTTTCAATGCTTTGGCAATAAAGCTCATTGAATTAAATTGAATTGAATTGAACTGAATGGAATCTAATTGAACAGAGAGAGAGACAGACAGTCACAGAAAGAGAATAAAACTGTCTGTGCATGTCAGAAGACTTTCAGAAGGTCAGAAACAAGGAATTGAGTGGACTAAATATTTCTAAAACAATGTTTAAATGATTCTCAGGCTCATCAGTTCATCTACTATAGCTTTTCTTCTGGATCTCAGAATAACCTAGCAGTATTATCACTATAAATACAACAAAAACATTACAAAATAAGAAAAATATGACTATGTAAAATGCACACTAGTGACTTATGATCTCATCATAAGTCACTAGGAATACGCCCTGGAAGGGAGGCTAGTCCATCACAGTGCACCACGCACACACACACACACACACACACACACACCTACAGGTAATTTAGTGTAGTCAATCCACCTCCCTACATTTTTGGAAGGTGAGAGGAAACCAGAGAACTTGGAGGAAACCCATGTGGACACAGGGATAACATGGAATTCCACAGAGACAGTAACCCGAGCTCAGGACTGAACTGGGGACATTGGAATTAGGAGTGGCAACACTACCTGCTGCACTACCATACACCACACCTCTGTACTGATTACTTTATGATTGTCAATAAAATGTTTTTAAAAGTGGATGGCATGGCGGCAAAACGGGTAGAGATCCAACCTTAACTGTTATTGAAGGTGAATGCTTTGACAAGTTACTACCATCATGGTAGTTTAAATAAAGCAATGTAATCTAGATTAATGTGTGTTGGACTGTTTTTTCAAAAGCTTTCAGAAAGAATATGACTTAATCTACGTACTGCATTGCATGCTTAAGATAATTAACTAAACTGTGTGTAACTGTAGTTTAGCTACAGTAGTTATTTGTATCTCAGTAGTTGCTGTATTCTGGAAATTGTACAGGAGCAGTTCAGGAATTGTTTTTTTTTTTTGTTTGTTTGTTTTTTTTTGAACGCTACCACTATGAAACAATGGAAAACACTGGAAAAACAGAAATAGAAACCCAGAGGTAAAAATTTCAAATATAAATTCTGGCTCTCACAGTTCTTCATCACTCAAGTTCATAATTAGTCTAGAGGTGTGTGCTGACTTTTGTTGTTTTTTTTCTCCCCTTCAAGCAGTTATTATTTTAGTTTGAACCTGCTCACAATATTTTCTAACAAATTTAGTTGGTACTTTTTCACAAAATGTGTGCTCTTTCTTTGTGTCAAGAGTCTCACATCTGAATGCGCAATTGTAGCTGCATAAAATGTAAAAACGTCACTTTGTTGTTTTATCCCAATGCACACTTACGTTGTATTCAACTAAAGTGTGTAATTTAATTAATTCACCCTCCGATTGCAAAAATCCAAAGAAGCAACCCTCAACTCCTTAAACCTAAGTTCAGCAATTAAATTCAAGTCAACATGACTGATCACATCATCAGCAATAAACAAAATAGCACTTCTTTACTTTTAAATAAATTATGCTGTACATTCATCTGCAATCAGCATACAGAAATATTAGATTAAACTATAACACTGACTATACAGTTCACTGATTTGAGGAGGGAAATATACTGTGCTTCACTCATCACAGTTTGCTGGCATTCATAGTTTTTTTGTTTTTTTTTTCCACCTTGTAGCTTGACCAGACCGAAGCCAAAAATGATGTAATTCCAAGTTCTGAAAAGCAAAAAAAAAACATAGTGTGCCTTCTATTTGTTTCTGTATTTATATGCTTATAAAACACATTTAAATGTTAAGTCAGAAAAGTGCATTCATATTCATTATCATTTAGAACTGTATGCATCACATTTAAATATATATGAAGATATAATAGTTTACCAGATTAACTCAAAGTCCTCACTCCAGCAACCATTTCATAAGTCAACCACATTAAATTTTTCCTTTTACCATGCAACACTGACAGTCCAAACAATGTTTTACCAAATCAGAGAAAGAAAGTGAAGAAGGAGAAAGATTTCTGTAGCAAAGTACAAAGTACTAAGAGAGCAAGTGCTGTTCTGTTCACACAAACCCTAACCAGGTGAGCTGAGCTGCCCAGATATTCAGCCTAATACTTACAGAGAAAGGCAGTTGGAAAGACAGAAAGATGGAGAGGGGAAAAGCAGGATGGAGCCCTGTTCAGGAAATAGTTGAGTGGTCTGGGCTGAGCTCCAGAGTCCTGTCTACTGAGTCTGTCAAACAGACAAATTAACACAGCGCATGGGAACAGACCACCACCTCCAGCTGTGTTTTTTTTTTTTCTCTGAGTGCCACAGGTTTCTCTCTCTCTACCTCTCATTCTTCCCAGGTGTGAGTGCTAAAAGATTGTCTTATTTAGTATTGCTTATGGTGTATATCAGGAAATGTGTAATGAACAAGTCTGCAGGTTAATAACATACAGTATGTGAGGTAGTATCTGTGGGTGAATTCTTGAAAACAGCCAATAATGATGAAAAATCAGATTTCGACCAAAATTAAGCTTTTCTGTCTATAATTTTCTTTTACACCTCTTTTTTTTTTTTTACCAAAACAACATGGATTTTATTTAGGCTGCTTTCTAACCATGCATTGGTAAAGTTTTACAAAAGTTCAAAGTTGAACAGAGATTAGTCAAGGAAAGGGACAATGATGAGGTTTGTTTAAATGCCCAGAGTGACTTTTACCTTAGCTCAGGTGAAAATAGGTGAAATAGACTCATTTGGATGATGTGTTAACTCATTTCCCAGTGTAAATATATCATTCTTTAAAATTTGGTAGTAATATTGTTTTTTCCATAAGTAGACTGGTTCATAAATGTAGAGTTAGGTGGAGCATCTTTGTGTGGCGTTGAAATTAAATCTTTAAATGCAATTTTTTCACTTGGGGGTAGCCAGAATGTTTAAAATGTTAGAGCCTGTAGTATATTTTTGTAGTATATAGTAGAAAGTATGACCATGTGAAAGGGTTTCTCCAGCCACCACACATATTAGTATAGTTTCCCAAGCACACAAAGTCTGTTCTGTGTCATTATTGTCTACCTTTAACACCACTGAGTAAACAGTCCACAAATGGTCAGAGTTCAAGGAACAAGGTTATATATCTTGGGGGGAAAAAATGAGTAAGTGTGGAGATTCGGGAGGAGGCAGTGAGTCTTTAAGAAGCAGCGCACCCAAGAGGGCCGACCCGAGCTCACTCTGGCCAGATGACTGAGGCGGCTTTGCGGGGATGGAATCCTTCCCTACTGCCTGCCAGAGACGCTGAGTGACAAGTCCCTGAAGGATCACATTTACAGCACCATATGCTGGGCCAAAGCACTTCTCAGGACTCAACTCAATTTGGCAATATGGCAAATTCATCTGGATTAAGTGCAAAGATCACAGGGAGAGAGACATGCAAGACTGTAGAATGTAGCACAATTAATTTAGAAGTAAACTGCACAAAAAAAATGAAAAGTTCTTCTGACATCTTTGACTTGCACTACAGGAATCTCTTCTCTTCTGGAGCCATTAATGGAGGTGTAACTGGACACATAGTACATGTAATGATCTGCCTGCTCTGACATTTTGTAGAAAACCTCTGTGCAGCAATGAAAAGTATGCAGCCCAGATAGATAGACTAGAGAGACAGGAAAAACAGAGAGCCTACACCCACAGTTCAAATATAGATCTCAACCCTGCTCTAGACTATAGATGTGCTGAGGAAATATATGACTTTTCACTCTCTGTATGAGTGAGGGAGGTTTTGCTGGACCGGACGTATGAGGAGGAGTAGGACTGGAAGGAAGAGGGGTCAGTGGAAGTGTGGCATGTCTTAAGTCTGGAGAAATGCACAAGAGTCTGAGGCACTATGGGCAGGGGGACTAGCAGTCAGCTCCTGGAATGTTCTAGAGAAAATAAACAATGTCGCACCGGCCTTGGCGTCTCTTTGGTGCCGCGACTCTTACGTGGAAAGCAGTCATGGCGCTCCTCACGGAGGTAAATCAGTTTTAATGTTTGCAGAGCAGTTTCACACAAGAGTTCTGGCCCCGGATGTGCCATCTTTCAACTCCTCAGCAAAAACATGTGTTCAAGGTACGGTTACAGCAGTCAAGCCTGAGATCTTATTTATCATATGTCTTTCATCGGCACACCAAAGATGGTCTGTCTGAACTTTCACACCCCAGCAGTGAGAAAAGCATTGCTGCCTTCATGCATTAGTTTTTCTCTTTGTAACGTATGTATTAAAAACAAGAACATACGTAGTTCCAGTTTTTATTCCAGTCTGTCTATCTCATTTTTTCATCTAGCTTTTAGACCTCAAAAGGCTACCAAATGGCAACTCAAAATTTATTCATTTGTTTACATCCCTACAGAAGAATAAATAATCCACTATTCCACTCTTTATCTGTCCACTTGGCCTAAGCAAAGCCAGAGACACGGCAAAACCCTTATTAGAGATGAACAGGACCAGGGCATCATTTGAATTTAATGAATCTCACTCCCTGGAGAGTCGGCAGGAGTGAGGAGGTGATGGATGAGGGGTGTCTGAGACATGCCAGTCACTGCAGCCTTGGAATGCGATGCCCGTATGTACAGTGCATTAGCTGGGCAACTTTAGCCAGCAGCATGAAAATGATATAGTGTGACCTTAAAAGGCCAGCGAGCCTCCACTGTTAATCCACTTACGTGTTTAAATGATTTATACAAACTTGAAGTAAACCTAGCCGCCCACAGTTTTGTGCGGAAAAGACCACAGAACATGAATCACTCTCAATTAGAGAAGAGACATGGAGCTTGGGTGCTGGATAAAGAGAGAAAGAGAGAAGTGAAGGGATTGGTAGATGAGTTGTCCATTCTTAGAGGAAAAAGGTATTAATATTGAATAGTGTTACATGTTGAATGTTGAGAAAACAGAAACAGGTGTAAAATATTAAAAGCTAATTCAAGCTAAAATAGTCATCTCACCAATGAAAGAAATACAATTGTGTCAGAAATACAAGACAACCATCAAGCCAAACTAAAGAACTGAAAAAAGACCCACATCTGGTGTATCTTGGCAAACTTCATCCCCAGCTGAGTGCTCTCTGGTTGCATTACCTTGTTGCAGACCCCGGCAGAGCCGTTATCTTCTCACGGCCGCTATCATTGGGGGAATTTGTAGACCTCAAGTGTTCTCAGACCCACAGAGTATGCTGTGCCTTCAAGTATTCTCTTGTAAAACATTTAACAGGCCTCATGGTGACCGTTGGAGTGGGCCGGACAGAGGGTCACATGAGTACAGCCTCAGTTTTCCAGCGGTGTCTTATCAGTCAATCTTTCCTCTCAGTTTTAAGTGTGTTCTATGCCAAAACTCAGACAGTTAACTTCTGGCATTTTAAATGTGATGAGTGCAGCAAGTGCATGAAGCAAGTTGTTATGCTTAATAGCGTTGGAGTCAAGTCACTTACCATCAAGTGCTAGACAAGTCACAAGTCAGCAGCTCTCATCACTACATTATATCACAATCTAAGTCATATCACCATTGCATCCATTTTGAGTTTAAAGCCCATAATGTCCTGCTCAGGATGAGACCAAATCAGCCTTAAATGAAGCAGATCAGTGTTAAATGATTGAGTGCGCATCACACTGAACACTTTCTTTACAAGAGAAAACGATCCTAACTCTGAAACTCGACCTAGGGTTCAAGTCAAGTCAAGTGGGTTTTATTGTCATTCCGCTTGTACTGTATATGTACATTGGAATGAAATGTTTCTTCATGGTGCAACACATTATACAGTAGCAGGGTATGCAGAACTACATAAAGTACAAATACACAACAGTGTGAGACAAATGCAAAATACTAGACAGGACAACAAAACAGTACTTAAAACATTTGTACAAAATCGAACAACAAAGGGCAATGTATTTGGATTTAACTCAATTTAACATAACTTAAAAATATAAACATTAACCCAGGCCCCAACCTTAACATTTCATACAAATTGATTTGTGTGTGTTTTTTTTAAACACTTACTAATAACTGTACCATAATTCTTATTTATTTCATTTAACTAACTATTTGTACTACTGGTTGGACACTAACTGCATTTTGTTGTCTTTGTACTTGAACTCTGACAATGACAGTAAAGTTGAACCTAACCTAAACTAACCTAGTAAGATCAAGTTTCCAACAGATCAGGCAAAAATCTGGGTTTCATAAACTGAAGTCCATATGAATTCTGAAGTCCTACATAAATGAGTACAAGTTAAGTTACATGTCATGAAAATTTAGCCAAAAAAGTTAATGACCGTTGTTGGAGGTGTAACTACTGTACACTGGGCCTTCATAACACATCCTTGAGCATAGTAAAATACTTTATAAACAAATACCGAAGCATTTATGTAAGGCTTAGGTCAAAACATGAGAGATGACAAACTTTTTTTATGAACTATATTGCTTTGGTCTTTACAAGAAAAGGAGAAGAGATGAAATATTTATTTAAACCCTATCATTGAAGCTATTATTTTGTCTGCATGAAGTAGTGAGAAAACGTCTATGAAGTCTATTTGCATTCAAAACAGCTTACGAAGCCCATATGACATTCAACTGAATGATTTTAATGACTTCATAGTAAAGTGATGGTCAAATTTGCATGTATAACACTGTCATAAAGAATTTAAAAAAAAAAATCTTGATCAGTGAAGACTGAAAGACAAAGCCACGTGAACTCTCTAATGTCACCTCACTTCGAGCGTCAGCGTAAACTTTTCATAAATTGTCCAGGATTTCTTTATGTATTTCTTTAAAGATTTGTGTAATGTTTATGAATGCGTTATAAAGTCCTTAGGTAGGTGCCATTCAAATAACCAGAAAATTATAGTTAACAGATAATAATTATTATTATTATTATTATTATTATTATTGTTATTATTATTATTATTATTATTATTATTATTATTATTATTATTATTATTATTATCATTATTATGTGTAATTGATTGAATGCTAGTTGATTTTTTTTTTATTTATTTATTTTTGTAGAATATTTAACAGAAGACAGTGGAATGGATATATATGTAACACAAGACTGCAGATTTCAAAGTGATAAATATGAAATATGTATAACAATGCAATATAGAGAGGCTTCGTTCAATGCAAAGAAAACCCAAAGAAAATATTACTCTTAGAATCCTAGCAGACATTTGATTATTTTCCTTTCAGATGGAACTTAATTATTGTAGTCCCATGAGCGCTGTGTTCCTAGCAGTGTGTGTGTGTGTGTGTGTACACAGACCACACAGACTGCATAAACAACCATGTCATTAAACAGACTGCAATTGAAATCTGGTCAAAAGGCTCATTTTGATGGACTGGGTGACCTAATTAGTGCTGATTTGCTGAGCTCCACATATGTTTGTCACTGTTTGTAGCTTTGTTAACTAACATAGACCAGCCTGGTTACAACAGGATTACAGATGAGACCTGGAATATCAATTATTCACCCAGGAGAGAGTTTTAATGCCTAGGTGGATGACTTCTGTCAAGAGTGTCTTCCTGAGAAGACTGAATGTGGCAGAACATTTCTCCCCTCTCCAGTTTGTTTTGGCGTACCGTCAGCCCTTATGAGCTGATAAATATTTAGAAGACTTCATCTTCTTTTATTTGGCCCAAGCAAGTGAAATGCAGACAGCAGAAAGCACAGATGGGAAAGTTATGACAGCTCTGTGTTTCACTGTGTAACATTTTAACTATATGTTATTATGGATGTGTGCCTTAGCTGTAGAGTAATTAATGTTTCAGACACACAAACACACAAACACACACACACACACACACACAGACACACACTGATGAGATAATGCTAAGTTAATGACTTCAAATTAAAGGAAACTTTTAAAAAATCCTGCTTGGAGTATTACAGTAACATAGCACAGTGGAGTTGAGAGGAATTAATTTCAGTTTAATAGATAAATGCTGCACGCTTATGCGTTTTGGGTGGATGCCAGAGAGAATTTGTCATTTAATAATTTAAGGCATGATCTACTGTCAATCAATCTTGCCATTCTAATAATTTTTGTAGACATAGGAAATTAAATTCCTTTATGACAGATCCACTGAAAATGTTTAAAATAACATGCTAGGAAAAGGGGAAAGTTGACATTTTACTTTTCAGAACCAGATTTTTTTTTCTCCTCATGCAGTAAACCTCCAGTACTTCATCAGCTGTCATGCATGGCAATAAAATATGATTAAACATATTAAGAGATTCATTGATTTGACGTCTAGAGTAGATAGATATTGATTATGATTACTTTGTCAAGCTTTTTTTTACTGAGCAAACCATGCTGACATACAGTGTGTGCTGTTTGTTAACCGCACAATAAGCATTTGGAACTGTCATAAAATATTTCATGGGATTCCAGCCTGAAAAGCGTCTGTGATATAGCAATCGAAAGAGACAGCAGCACACTCCACTAGAATCACTATATGCCCAAAGTGTTATTTGGATTACTTGAATATTTTTTAAAGAGAAAGAGGCAGAGCTTTGGTAACCATCAATCCATTCATCTTAAGGTCAGGTTGACTTTGCTTGTCACCTCATTCCCTCTGCATGAAGCCTGCCATCCATAGCATCTACTGGTGTGACAGAAAGAATCGGTCAAGCCAAAACAGACATCCTTGATCCTGGTCAGTGGCTCGGAAAGCTCGCATTGTGGCCTCTCCAAGATGTTTACTGTGCCAGCTAACAGAGAGTGTTTGGGCAGTGGCGTCTCTAATGATAAGCGACAGTGAAGGACCTGATGGCCTGCAATGTATTCATTCTCGTCAAATGCATTTAACCATACAATCAATCCAATCTGACTGGAGCCACGACAACAGCATGAGATTGCTGATTGAAGTTGGAGGTGGTCAGAGGCTGTTGCCGTCCATACCTCTTTATTCTGATCTCTCTCTCTCTCTCCTCTTGACTCATTTTCCTGCCATTCAGCTGTTTCATTCCTCCATCCGCAAGGAGAGACTGTTAATTGTTTCTTCATGAGATGATTTGCTGTTTCACTTCCCCTACCATACGAAAGAAAACAGCTGTAATAACATTCTTTAAATCTCCCTCCATCTCCTTTTCACCACTTTGGCTGTGCATGGTGGCTTCTCAGTTTACATTTTTGAACAGAAGAACAGTGATATGAGTCCATTTATAGCAAGTTAGTTTTGCTCAAAAATGATAATCAAGTCATGTCAAACTCAATCAGGCCAAAAAGCAGCATATTAAGGTCATAGAATAGATGAATAAATATATAAAGGCTTGAATGACAACTGGTGAACTTAATAGAAGAGCCTAAACAGACCTTACTTTGAGCTTAGTATGGCCTGCCTTTGGTTATGGATACTTATGTCAAATTGTCTGATTATCTCTTTTGTGATTAATATAGGTTTGTGCCAGATGTGTCACTTCTATGGAAGAACATTTAACACCAAATTAAAAGTGAATTAGTAAGGTGCTGGGCCACCACAAGCCACCAGGAACAGCTTTAATATACCTTGTCAAAGTCTCTGGAACTAAACTGGACACTGTTCTTCCAAAAGATATTCAATCAGTTGGTGTCTTGATGATGGTGGAGGAGAACTCTGTCTAACATGTCCAGGGATTATCCTGGCCATTAGGAGGCCACTGATGAGCAAAGTTTTGTTGGCTAAAAATGGACCAAAGATGACTCAACATGCTGTCTCTACTGATGACGCAGTGATCTACCTGCTGCACCGGGCACTGACTCACCTGGAGACCACTGGGAGCACTGAGAGAGTCATATTCTTTGACTTCTCCAGTGCTTTCAACACGATACAGCCAGCATTGCTGCATGGGAAGCTGGAGCGGTCGGGGATGGATGATCACCTGGCTGCATGGACAATCGACTACCTCACCAACAGACCACAGTATGTAAGGTTGTGTCACTGTGTGTCTGAAGTGGTAGTCTGCAACACTGGGGCTCCCCAGAGCACGGTGCTCTCCCCTTTCCTTTTCACACTGTACACCTCGGACTTCAGTTATAACACCTACACCTGCCACCTCCAAAAGTTCTCAGATGATACAGCCATTGTTGGTTGTGTATCTGATGGGAATGAACAGGAATAC
>CM075003.1:26717065-26748937 GCA_037576675.1 Pangasius sanitwongsei | reverse complement strand
TAACTGTCTGTGAGCTGCTGTGACAAGTGAATTTCCCCACTGTGGGATCAATAAAGTTTATCTTATCTTATCTTATCAGGGTGGACAATATGGTGGATGAGTTTGTGAGGAGAAAAGCACAAAAGAAGCCAGTTTACTAAGCTAAGACTGTCTTGTGCATAGCCTCTGCATAGATATTTTCTAAATTTAATTGTGTTCTATTTCCTGAAATATTAACAAATTAGTCATTTAAACCACTATGACAATAACCAGGTTAAAACAGTTACTGAAGAATGATAGATGAGTGAGGTAAATGCCTTGAGTATGTTCCCTGTCTTTGTTCCACAAGCTTTATATCTTCTTACTGGGTCACAGTCCTGATGCACACCGCTAGTCTGATGACTGCGAAGGCCATAGCATTTTATTTGCATCATTTTTCTACTCTTCCACTCATTCAGTGATCCCTCTTCATCCTGGAAGAGACCGCCCATCAGGATAGAAATGTTTCTTTATAGGCTAAAGGTGATCAGTCAGAAGAACTTTGTGTTGATTTACAGTGATGCTTCCCTAATAGGACAAATAGGACCCAAACCAAACCAGCAAAATGCCTCCCAGAGCATTTTTTTCCACATCACTATAGACCAGTGCTTAGGGTTTTTCACCACTGAACTCTCAAAAGTTTATTTGTCTTTGTAATGAGGAGCTCACGCAATGCTATCCTACTATAATACCCCTCTTTATATAGTTTTTCTGTTCACATCCTGAAAGTGCCTTTAAGAGTCACCTGAAGAACAAAGTGCTCTTTTGTTTTTCCTAACATATCACACTAATACAAGAGCATTCACTTTCCATGTTCTACCCATAGATCTGAAGGCAGATGTCCTTATAAAACACCAGGCAGCTGAGCAGGGTTTGTGAATAACATCTAACATCAAACTAGTACCTAGCCCTCTTCCCATGGCACTTAGATCTTTTCTTTTTGACATCTTGACACAAATTTCAAGTCAGTTGGATTTGGTCAGCACTTTTATACATGTCACAGAGCATGATAAGGTGATCACTGCTGGATTGTATCATGCAAAGCAGCTCACTTGTAACACTGAGTGGGTCAACTGTAGCATCACTAAAAAAAAGGGCTGTACATTTAGACATATATCTAGAAAAATCAACATTAACCAGTCAGAAAACTATTACTCTTGTGATTTGAACATACACTGGAAAATAATACATAATTATAATAAGTAATTAATATAGATCATTGGATGTCCATCAAGAGCATGCAGAGAAGCACATGCTGAATGATCACCCATTTAAATGCTGGTGTAATAAACAAAGTGCTACTACATAGCAGATACTGTAGTGTGTAAAAATAAATAAATAAATAAATAAATAACAAAATGTTCATTTCATTTTTTTATGATTTCTTATGATTGCTAATGATTTTTTATGCTTTTTTGAGCTCTGCATCAATTGCAATTTATCCATATGATGGTGGAAATTACTGAGTGTGTCTTTTCCCTCACCTTTCGCTGCTCTTAACAGTCTGAGGCACCCATGAAACAAGATGCTATACAGTTATAAGAGGCATTACATTTGTACTGCAGGACATACTCATGCTTTGCCATGCATCGTTCAAACAGAACTCTGAAAGCTACAGTTAATGTAGAAATAAGTGTACACAACTGTAATGATTTCAGTTTTTGGACACGTAAGGAAAAAAATAATACTAGAAAAAATATTTACAGTTTCGTATTTTACTTAACTGGTACAAAATTAGGTTTTCGGAAATATCTCCAGAAAAAGTGGATGAATCACAGTTGTACACATGCATTTAGAGAAATCAAACAAACTGTGCCTGCGCTCCCTTAAACCTGTCTGCAAGCATCTGCACTCATTATGTTTTTCCACTTTTCTTCAATGTGTCACTCATCTGTACATATATACAGTATATATGTGCACCAAGTACAGTAATGGATTGGAAAAAAAACTAAAGCTTAAAATGGGCTGATTTAGCCATTTCATGCATCCATGAATAATATTTTCACAATTAACACACCCATCCAGAATAATATAGATTAATTCAGCTGTTTAAAGCACATACATTACCATTCATTACAGCCCATACATAATCATGCCTGCTTCTTAATTCGAAGTCCCCCTGAAGCCAACGCTCCTGATAAAAGGTCTCAAAGCTCATAAGGAAGGACAGACTTCAGAGTTAAAAGCTATCATGATAATGGGTCCCATGTGAGGTGCAGAGAGACGCCTCACTTATGAGCAGAGGGTCATCATTCAAACACATATTCAAATCATCCATCAGCATGCTTGTGTCCTTTTGTTTGACAGATATTAGAGTACAGAGGAGCCTGGTAGTGCTAAAAGATGGGGAAAAGCAGTGCTTGGAAACAGCTAAGTTATAGTGGATGGACTCACATTTGTACCATTGAGTTAAACTAACACTTTGTCCATCTTTCAAGTAGTCATGAGAGGTGCAGCTGGCATGAGCACCCGGCTGTCTAATGGAGGCCATTAT
This sequence comes from Pangasius sanitwongsei, assembly GCA_037576675.1. Taxonomy (NCBI): domain Eukaryota; kingdom Metazoa; phylum Chordata; class Actinopteri; order Siluriformes; family Pangasiidae; genus Pangasius; species Pangasius sanitwongsei. Next base: position 26,746,425 of record CM075003.1, on the reverse strand, counting down.
TCTGGGTAAACCGCTGTCTCTGCTTTGCCTCTGTTTGGATTACAGGCGTTTTGGGGGAAGATTCTCAGGGCTGGAAATGTTAACAAATGTAATTACCTTTTTCCTCTGTTGAAGACTGTTAGATTAAGTCAATTCCCTCTTGCACCATCCCACATTACCCTGAGGTCATCTTTGAACAAGACTGCTTTACTGTTTAAAAAGAATAAATAAATGCCCAAAAGATGGGTAGGTATTCTTACTTTCAGTCTGTTTATTCTAATAACCTCATGAAAATAAACTACCATTATATTTGGGAAGTAACCAAATATGAATACATTATTTGGAAGAGAAATTATAATGTGACCGAAACAGATACAAATACGAATAGAAGGCACACTATTTTTTTCAGTGTTTTGCTTCATTAGCCCAACCTAAATACTGCCTTAATGAGCTCCAAATTAAAACAATATTACTACCATATTTCTATAAAAACCAGCCTGAAATTGAGAAAAACATTTTATTTATTGGTCCACCACTCCATATAGCCCCGGAAGATTATGCGCTGTGCACATAATTGACATGCACATTCCTTTTTTCATGCTGTTCATTGTTCTTAAATGAACATTCTCTGTCATTATTAAAAAACAATGTTTATAATGAAGTGCCGCTTAAAGGACCCCAGTGTGACTAGGCACATCACTGCATTCCAGCTTCATAATAGTTTCTGATAGCATGTCCATCGAACTTTTCAGATCTATCTGGAAGGCAAAAAACTTAAAACTAAAGGATATTTGATAAAGTATTCTTAGGTGGTTATTATTGTCAACTATAAACAAAAAATTCTTGAATCGGGAAAACGTTGTTGTTTTGAAAGATAGTTCCCTAACTTACTTGGTCACATTAGATAGAAAACTTTCTAGAAAATTCCACTTATGCACTCGAGTGATGCAGCTGAGGTTCAGGATCTGTACAAGTGTAGGAGTAGATTAAAGTAATGTTCTGCAAATTTCCATTTCTTAAACAACCATGACTGGCTCAAATCTGAATATGGATACAGATACTTGGATACAGATAGCACTAAACAAATACAGATACAGATAGTGGCATTCCATTACACCCTGTCTCGCTGAGAAGCTGAGAAGAACTGATAAGTATATCTCAGCATAGCACTGGCTTCTGCTTATTTTTCAGTTGTGACTAAAAAGACCTGAATGTACACCTCTGCATGCTTGTCTCTGTCTGGCCATGTCACGCTCCCCTGCCTGTAGACGTGTAAAGTCTTGAAGGCAGCATTTGTCTTGCTAATGGAAAGCAGACAAAAACATTTTCACTGCTTGATAGCATCTGTTTGCAGAATCGCCAGTCTTAAATGGATATGAAGAGCCAAGCAAAGACTCAAAATGGAGAGGAGGGAGGACATGACACATTTCAGACAAGTGCTAATGAATGTAAACACAGCAGCAATAAAAGCTGATGGCCAAGGCTCTGAAGAGAATTTTAAGCCATTTTTCAAGCATCTCCCGCCTGACACATTAGCCTTATCAGATTCATCATGGGAGACTCAGCATGAAAACAAGACAACGGACATGTGCAAAGGCGGGAAAGTGAAAGAAAGAGCTCATACTGAGGACATGAAGGACAGTATTCTCATCACCCTGAGGTAAAGAATGCTCGGCCTCGATCCTGTCATCTCGCTAATGAAACCATTTAATGCAGGCTGTGAATATTCTCTATTGATATTCTGTATTGATAAACAAAGCTGCGTCTGTAATGATTGGGCCAGCGGGGAAGCTGAGCTCATCGGATCACTGAAAAACAGACAGTTTGCAAGACTGAAGAATGTTGGGCATCTATCCATTTTTTTTTTTTTTTACCTCCGCAAGTTCACATTTTGTAAGACGCAACAGAGTGAGCAGAAATGCAAAAATAACCTATGAGGCAGAGGCAACGAGATATTAATCAAAACAACATTATAACTGTAAATAATAAGTTATTAAAACAAAATAATGAGATGTTCAGTCAAAATATTGACACAATATCTTGACATCACGCGTTCAAGTCAGAATATTGAATATAGTAAGTTAAAATAATGACATACTATCTTGGAAGAATGAGATATTAAGTCAAACTAACAGCTTTTTTTCACAACTTGTGGTTCAGGGCTTTCATAATAAATGTTTCCTCCAATAAGTTTCTGATCTCAGGACACTTTAACAACTGTTCATTTATACCACTGTCACTTACCTATGGTTTAAATGGACCATTGGTTTGACCGATGGTTTAAATTTTTGTTTTTCTTACTCATAACTGAATAAGTAAGGAATAAAACCTTCCAGGTGTCCCAATATGCGGAATAAATACACACCTGCTAGCCAATCAGAAATTTTCCATGACCATGCTACAAGACAAATTACGGAAAGTTTTCTTCATTTTCCATCTATGCATTAAAACACCAGCGGCTACTCCTGGAAACACTTTCATTTCTAGGTCAGAGGTGTTTCGTGGACTATCCTGAATGGCAACCATCTCCCAGTCAAACAAACTCTATGACATTTTATTTACATAATTAGACCCTGACTCTGTGCTAAATGGGCCCTGAAGTTCAAACCTTTGGCCTTTGCAGACCCTCATTTGTCAGGCCACACAGCGTTAGGGTGTGAAGCTGTCAGCACACCACCAAAATGCATCATCTCTGATGGAGGTGGGTGAGTTGGGGGAGCGGGGAGGAAGGGGGAGGAGAAGTTTGTGCTCCCTCTGTGCACCACCCTGTCCAGACCCTTCCGGCCGGAGGTTATGGCTTCCCAGCATCCCCCTTTACATCCGTCTCGGTCTTGGACATCGTGAAAGAGCTGTTGTCCATGGCAACAGCTGATCTGACCACATTTCCTCCAGGGGGAACCTGGCCTTTTCCTCAAACTCCACCTCTCCTTAGTTCAGCTGGGAAAAGAAAATATACAGTGCACTGAAAGCAGGGTGTGATGAAAGCTTGTTGGACCCCTGAGACTCAGCAGCCGTTCTTTGACAACCATCAACTCCATTTCAGATTTGTTTCTGATCTGTTTAAGACCACATTTTACTGTCCAGGAAATTATCAATGGACCAAAACATTGGAATTTCCTTTTCCTATGTGGTAGGGCACAGGAAATGAGCATCTATATCACTCAAATCAAGCATTTAGTCATCTAAAGTGCTCAGTATCTAAAATCCTTTATGCCTCTTTTAACTGAAGATTCAACACTAAAAAGGAAAAGACATCAGCAACTTCTTTCTTTTTTCCCACAATTACATAGAAAAGGAGGGACCTGATTGCTTATTTCCTGCCATGCCAATCAGGCAGCGATGATTGAGTTTGCCCCTTGGTGACCTGTCAGACTCACTTGAGTGTTCCCTGTGCAAAGACAGCTTGAGTCTCAGGGGAAGTCGTTTCTTATGCCCTCTTGATAAACATAACATTACAAAGCCGGCATGCTGCAGGACCACCTAGTGAGAAGCTGGCAGGCGGGCACTGATGGAGCCTTTCATTTCTGTTTGGAGAAGTTTATCCAAAAATAAGCAGCGTATATGATAGCAATCATTCATACAAGCCGAGTGCCAAAAGATAAATAAATTGCTCGAGGAGAGACAGACAGTAGCTCTGCTGTAGGCCAGACTCATAAAGGAGAAGTGAAAAAATCGAATTCTGTAATAATAATAATAATAATAATAATAATAATAATAATAATAATAATAATAATTTCTACATTTGAAAAAAAGGTTTATTCAGTATATTTTAGACTTTATTCATAAATAATTGTATTGCTACATAACTGGAGATCTGTTATGGAAAAATGACTAATAATTGTGCTGTAACAATATGCAATAATAATTTACAATAAACCTCTTTGAACAGGTCATTATTTCTTTATATGTGTTCCATATTCTTATGTATAATTGTAGTTCTTGGAAATTTGGGACATAAAAGCACTAAAAAGTTTTCAATAAGTCAATTTGTGGAACAAAGCATTAATGTCAAGATCATTAATATGTTGTTTCTATAGAATATATTATGATTTCATTTTCAATGTAACCACCTGCTGCTTTTAAATCATAGCATTTTAATCAAATAACATGTTTCCACTAGGTTTTCACTTTTAGGGTTTTGATCATTATGCAGTTTTGTACTTCCTTAGATTTGTAGATTTTACAAAATTAATAGATCGATTTATTGTCCATATTAATATTTACACAACAAATCTATCTAGTATTTCCTGTTATAAGACTGCCATAGGATGACACAACAGCTTATTGTTTAGCGTGTTTGCCCCGCACCTCCAGGTTTGGGGGTTTGATTCCAGCCTCCGCCCTGTGTGTGTGGAGTTTGCATGTTTGCATGCTTTGGGGGTTTCCTCCAGGTACTCCGGTTTCCTCCCCCAGTCCAAGACATGTGTTGTAAGCTGATTAACATCTCTAAATTGTCCGTAGTGTGTGAATGGTTGTGTATGCAATTGTGCCCTGCAATGGCTTGGCACCCTGTCCAAGGTGTCCCCATCTTGTGCCCCAAGTCCCCTGAGGTCGGCTCCAGGCTACCCCATAACCCTGTGTAGGATAAGCGGTACAGAAAATGGATGGATAGAAGACTGCCATAAACAACATATAAGATTATTAAACTTATGTCTAAACATTTTGTCTAGACATTTTGTTTTGCATTAAGTGTTATTATTCTATTGCCAGAGCAGGTTGAGTCTTTCTAGAAATAAATACTTAAATTTAGAATTTAGTTGATGTATAGGCTAATTTATTCACTTAGTGTTCCCACAATTCATAGCCCATCTCCTAATCAGACCAGGAGCTCTTAAATCACCATAAATTGCAGCAATGTGATGCTGCTTCCTAGAACCTAAAGGTCTAACATGGACAACTGAGGTAATTGGTCAATTAAGATTTCTACCCCCTTTAAAAAAATTAAGAACACAAATTTAAATTTAAAGCATTGTAATTTAAAGCAATGACATTTAAGTTATTGGGTTTCTAATTTGTAAGGCCTTTGCGTTGCTAACTGCCTCCAACCTCTTTTGTATCATCTGAAAACCATTTGCAGGGTCCAGCGTCAGGGCAAGACATCTTTTCAAATCATTTTTGCATTGAATTTCTCTTGTTTCTCTGTTTTTAAAGGATATGCTTGGCTCAATTTCAACATGCTATCCCATAAGGAATCGAGACTTATTTCTGTACTGGCACCAAGGTGATGGAAGGAATTTCCACTGGCTATCCAAACAGCTGAGTAACAATTGTATTTAAAAAAAAAAAAAAAAGATCCACTTCTTCTCTAAGCACATAAATAAGGGATTAAACCTGCACTGAAAATAATAACAATATAAAACCTTTAAACCTGTACTAAATCCCATATTAACTCCACTGCAATATGGTTTTAGTATAATAGTATTCCTAGACTCAGGCCTATTTGTACTAGTATGAGGATGTGTTTGTCAATGAAAATCTCTGTGCGTTATTCTGGATAAAGTCAGCTTCCAAAAATGTCAATCTAAATTTCATTTTAGAGGTGATTCAATGATCAGGTCCCCCGATATTACATTTACAAATATGTATGTAAAGTAAATGTAAAAGACATTTTAAACACACACACAGTGTCCTTCACAACAACATACAGTACATACATTGCAGATATTAAAATGCATTAATAAAATCTACAGCTCTTAGGTATAATCACAGCATGTTTGCCTCTCACCTCACTATAATTACACTTTACCTTGAAACATAATCTTTAAAATAGCTCATTTTTATTATTGCCTCATTAAGGTTTGAATCCATTTAACAGCTCATGTTTGAAACATTAATTTCCAAGAGTTGCCCATTATAAGTTATGAAAAACTTATTTTTTTTCATGTCCCACAGCATTCACTCAACCCTGTTACCTGAGCACATTCATCCCTATAAAATATGAAGTTTCATCATCCAAATTTCTTGAAGATAATGGGAAGAACAAAACTTGTTTCTCATCACTATGGAATTACAACCCTATGATCCCAATTATAGGCTGAAAGCAGATTATGAATTTAAAAAGCAGTAAATAATTAAAATGTCATTAATATCATCATGCCATTAGCATGAATGCGAGTTAACTACAGTTTGTGTATTTGCTAATTCTATGCTAAAAACTCCACACTGTTAATTAATTTAAGTGTGAAATGCAGCTGGTAGCAAAGAAAGCTTGAAAAAAAATATGATATTGTTCCTTGAGATGGGTTAACACATTTTTTATGGTAAATATGGATGTTTATGTTAAATTCAATGTTGCAAAATACAATACAATACAATACAATACCAAAAATAAAATTTTAAGAGTAATAGGGATAAATTGCACCCCAAATGTGGAGTTCTGCTTTCAATTTTAAATCATAAAACAGAGTTTATGCTTTACTGTACATTTTACTGCCCTCGATGATAATTATACTGTAAGTATTAATGTAATAAAAAGCAAAAGTCATATTAATAACACTATACTCATTATTGTGAACAGTCTAAAAACTAAAAGTTTCAGAGAACAAATGGCTATTATATTTCTTTGAACATCTTTATTTTTGTACTCAGAGGCATTGAGATTTAGTCCTAACAGCTTTCCTCAAAGATGAAATGTTGTTGTATGTGGCAATGTGCTGTGTGTTGTTCAGGCTGAATAGAAGACGTGTTGAGCCGTAACTCATTTCCTGCTTTGTTATGACAGCGTAAACTCTGCTGAGGTTTGCATGAGCTTGCTTCTATATCACCTGCAAGTGTGGGCAGAAAGTTTAGACTGCTGTGTCAGTGAGCATGGCAGTCCTGTCATGAAGTCTTGATGGAGAGGATTAGTCTGTCTGACAGATAACACACCTCTCCAATGGACGAATTGCTGCTTTTTTCCCCCCATCCATCCGCCCGTGTTTCCTCCACAACCCTACACAGGCAGGATGTTCCACCAACTTACAGGCTGCATTTCCTGTCAATTCAGACATTCAGGCTTACCTGCACCTTTTCTTTCTCCAATTTTTTTTTTTTTTCAAAAGCCCACCGGCTGTGTTTTTAATCTACGTGGCTTTGGAGTGAATAATAAACAATGACATACATGACTGAAATTTCACCTGCTATCATATCAACCTTATTTGCTTTAGTTTAAAAGGGGAATTAAATCTGTTTTTCCAACTGTAGCTGGGATTAACAAGGCCATTCTTCTGAGAAAGAGAGAGAAACCAGAAAAGAGAGAATGAGAGAAGGAGGGAGGGAAGCAGGGTGGGAGATAATCCACCTCTTCCTATCCAAAGAATCCCAACGTGGAGTCTGATTATGAGAAGTGCTTCAATAATGAGGTGAACTGTGGTTATTTCCTCCCTGTGGTTCACCACAAATATGCCTGAATCCCATCGCTCAGCTTCTAGAGGGTTTTTATTTTTTTTTTCGTTTATTTTTTCAGGCATCGTCCTTCACTACCCTGAAGGATACAACACTACACATAATTTGCAAAGACAGATTTCCTCCCTGAACAAACATAGCTCAGCGGTGGTAATGTTGTGTTTTTGTTTGGGTCTTGTTGAATAAGTAGCACACTTCCTCTGTGGCTATTGTGAACACAAAGGTAGCAATTATGACCATTGAGAATTCACACATACAACACATGAGCAGCTGGGAATTTAACACTTAATGTGTGTTTTATGTCTTAGTAATTGAGTCTGTTCAGGCTTATAATGGTATATTCAATGTGCTATTGTGTATCTTAACTATTTCACACAAAATTAATCTGCTGTTGTTTGCCTTGGCCAACCTGTTCGATGTCTGGTTGTTAGTACACCAGTGGCTACTTTCTTTTTCAGGACATTCCAAATTGTTGTATTGGCTATGCCCAATGCTTGTGCAATGGCACAATTTCCCTCTTTTCTCAGCTTCAAAATGGCTTGCTTTTCTCCCATAGACAAATCTCTGGTATTCATGTTGGTTTATCCTTTTTAACAACAAATGCAGTCTTCACAGGCAAAACCAAGGGCTCAGATGAAGCATAGACATTCAGAGCTATTAATTGTAGTTCACACAAATCAATAAGCACGAAGGGTTACAAAGGTGAACCCCTTTAAACTCAAATCACAGGCTGGTCCAGACTTGTATTTCTCACTCTCATACCATACACTCTCATAAAAAACTGCAGTGATATTATAAAATATAAGCCCTATTGGAGGTGAAATCTAAGGGTGTTTCACTCTGTGCAATTACCTGACATGAATGTCACTGGTAGGCTGCGTGAATCTACAGTCTGGGCTAGAAGGAAATCACCCCCATTCATTGCCCCAGTGTCACTTCATATCATTCTTTTTTCCCCCCACGTTTTCATCCCAGTTGGGTCATTTTCCAATTCTCACCCTCCAGCCAGCTCTCTTGGAGGAGAACACTAACTACCATCTTTTGCATATGTGAGCTCACAGACATCTCTGATTTGTTAGTCAAACTGATTGACAGGGGAAAGAGTATGCAATCCAACCCACTCAGATCGCATTACTAATCACTCCCAGCCACAAGATGACCATGGCATCATCAGCAATTGAACTCGTGATCTCCCAACGACAGTACCTCGTACCATACTGTGGGTGGTGCAGTTGCACTTGATTCCACTAAAGTCCAAAATAATCCACCTTACAACAGCCAATAATCTGAAGCGGATCCCAAAAATGAAACAATATGTTCAGGGTTTTTTTTTTATCTTTGAAAGATAGAGGGGCTTAGCACTGATAGTCCATTTATACCACTGTACTCTTGCTTGTCACTGAGGTGATAGCCTCAAGGGGACTCCTTTTGTACTTTAAAATGTGCACTGGGTAGAATTTCAGCAAACTACAATATCACTGTAATGATTTGCTTACTCTTTGACCTCCACCTCCCATCCATGCTCATGTACACAAAGCCAACAGAAATAATGGAGATGATAAATAGTTAGCTAGTTTGGGACCTAACTAACTTTGTATTGTCACATCCTACTAAGTGAACTATAAACACACATAATACTTATTCAACAAGTAGCTTTCTGATTTGTTGATGCAAGAAAGGTTCAAGAGACATTCAAGGACATAGGCAGCCAAATCTATGCTCAACATGCTTAAAAGTATCTGTACAATTCCTGTACCTGGACATGCTACAAAACCTGTAGGCCTATAATAGTCCTGGAATGAGCACAGGACGGTCCTTATGATTACTGCAGCAGTTCTTAGGTACTAATCTACAGTATCCAGATGACATTTAACACTGAAGCATAGGGGAAACTTGCATTAAAAAAAACTGTTTTAGGACGTGGAACTCTTTAGGATATCCATATGGGACCAGTCACAACAGTAGAAAGTGACACAAGTGCAGAAAGCTCCAAGCAGAAGACATAATCAGGGTGAGTCAGGCAAGTCTGGAGGAGCCACAGCAGTAGAAGTGGAACCTGATCAGGAACCTGAGAGATAGAGAGAGAGAGAGAGAGAGAGAGAGAGAGAGAATTTTCCTACAGTGGTTTAAAAAGGTGTACAATGTGATCAGAAAATACTGATTCTTTTGTGCAGTTACTTTTCCAAATGTTACCTTCATAATAGTATCATCTGTCTAGGTAAAGATGAATAACTTGGTCTAAGTGTTTACAGTTAATCCCAGGCTTAGCATTCATACCATTTTATAAAACTACTGTATATTTGTATGAAATTGAATATACTCCGCTCATTCTACTCCTGTTCAAGTGAAGTCAAATTTCTCATTCGATCAGGTTTTCAGATCCCTCGACCGTAATGTCACTCCTGTTTGTTTTCTTACCTCTCAACATCTTGACTATATGTCTGGATAGTATTTTGTCTTAGGTAAATTTAGAATGTAATGTGTGTGTGTGTGTTTTCACTTTTTTTAGTCATATGTGAAGTCAGCCCTGTCTTGCAAGATGTGCAGATAAAATTTCTCCACTAACAAGAAATCACAGAACCATCGAGGACATTCTTATAACGATAACACCAGCCCTGATCCTCACAAGTCAAACAGAAATTATTCTGTTGTACTGCAAAATTGATGGATGAAAGTTTGCCATTCTGCCATCTTCATTTAAGCCATTCTCAAAAAAAAAAAAAAAAAAAAAAACCCACCAATAATATGAATTATGGATGATATTCACTGCCAGTCAAATGTAGGTGTGGAGCCCTTTCTGTGAAATATTGATACAGGTTTTGCTTGTGAGATGCAGAAATTTAGATATGCGCACACGTGGGCACCAGAAGTAAAGTCAAGGCAAACATACCCCGGTAAATAAGTGATGAGCTAAAAGGGTTTGAAAAGGTTCCAGAGCATTAAATTAACAGTGTGCGTAGTGCAGTATCAGAATTTTAAAACCTGGACATAAGGAAACTGTATATAAAACCTGGATATACAGTAAGGTATATACGGAATCTGTTTTTAGAAGATTTCATAAATTCAAGATCTCATAAAGTTTGCTTGTGTGCCATTTGTTTTTCTTGGAAGTGTGTTTGCCATTCCGAGCAGTGAAATGATCATCACACTAACAGCACGTGGTGCAAGGAATGAGAAATGTGTAAATGCCTGCAGAGAAGGAAAAAAAAAAAGAATGAGAATTCAAGTTTCTCCAGTTAAAAATTTGCACAAATTGATGGGAAAACGACATGTTGAATGGTATCCAAACCCTGGGGATACACTGTTCATACCATACTAACTGGAAGAAAAAGGAATTTATGTACGTATATGTGAATATGTGTGTGTGGTAGTAATGCTGCTGTTGCTGCTCATGTGGTTGGTGTGGATGACTGAATGGGACAAAGACGCTATGATTCCCACTGCTGAAAGCTTAGAAAAGCAGGCAGCAGCTGCTGGTGTTGGATGTCATGAGGACGGTTGCAGGCCAAAATACTCAGAGTTGTAGGCTGAAGGATCCAGTGGTGGTGTTAGTAACTCAGTGTGTGTGTGTGTGTGTGAGAGAGAGAGTGATATGGAAGGTTTAGGGGGCACAGCAGGGGAGAGCTCAACACTCAGCTGCTGCACTCCGGAAGATCAGGCAAGCCATGTGGGTCATGAAGGCCTGATGGGGAAAGTCAAAGCGCAGACATTCTCCAAATACTGAGGTTTATGCTGAACACTTTATTTAGGTAAAAGTATTTTTGAAAAATATGAATTGATATTCAATTCCCTGTCACTGCTGAACAACCCAGCTTGGTCTAACCATCTACAAGCTGCTAAAACACAGGCCGCGTTGGTCAAGCTGGTTTCTGAACTACAGTACCTGCTGCACCACTGTGTTATTAGTAAAGTTCTTTTTAAGAAAATAACCCAACAAAGATTAAGACATCCATTTAGTCAGGTAATAAGGTAATTAGAAAAGCAAGGTAATATTTTATTAAGGTTTACAATGTTATTGTGACACGGTATAACATACAAACTATTAATAATAACTGTTAATGTTTACTTGCAGCTTTTCCAAGAAGGACACAAAGCTCTCCTTCAAATTTGTGCAAAATAAAAATGTCCCATCTGTGCCAGCTGTGCTTATGCTGCCTTCTGAATTGTACAGATTTTATTCCCAAAAATACTGCTTGTGCAGGTTGCCCCATCTCCATGCCTACTAATGACTCTTACAAACTACTAAAGTAGGAGTAATAAAGTATCCAATGGAAAAATCCTACTCAGTTCACATGTTACTCGTTAAACAGGATTAGACAAGCAGACAGACTTCTGGAAGATGATGATGATGATGGTGATGATGGTGATGACGATGATGATGATGATGAAGATTAGATCAGAACCTTCTAGTTTGTAGGAATAAAACACAACAAGGCATGATGCCATTTACATTTACGGCATTTGGCAGATGCCCTTATCCAGGGCGACTTACATTTATCTCATTTATACAACTTCTGTTGAGGGGTAATGGCGTTGCTCAAGAGCCCAGCAGTGGCAGCGGTGGGATTTGACCTCAAGATCTTCCAATCAGCAGTCAAACGTCTCAATCACTGCCCCCACATCAAAGTGGTGTGATGTGGTCTGACACAAAGCTGAGTTACTGTTACTATGCCAAAGGTGATTCTTTATCTATAACAGCACATCCAGAAGTGTTTTATAACTCTTATACCACAGCAATCACAATGACTACAATTTCTTATTAATTAATAGAAGTTATAAACAGTCATTCCATCACCGGTCTCTTTTTTCTTAATAAGGTAAAAAAAAATGCAGCTGGTCATGTTACAGAGAAACAGAAAAGCACATATTGTGCCTCCGTCCTGATGACTTCCCTGTGATGGAAAACCTACTGATTTTTACATAGTGCTGAAACTGGAGCAGTCAATATACAGTACACACTGCATGTGTGTCACATAAATCACAGAAGGTGAATCAAAGAAAATCCCAAAGGGACAAAATCCTAATTTTATCCCAATCCTTAATGTTTTAGATTTTTTTTTTACCCACAATAATCCTCCATTTGAAGTAGTATTTATACACAAAACAGCATTATACACAAATCCAATATAATTTCAACATATGCTCACTAAATATAACATAATGTGAACTGAATAGAAATCCATTTGGGATTCAGCTATAGGAAAAAAAAAAACGTAACAGGAAGGACATACATGAGCATTACAAAATAAAAGTGTATTTTGTCTTTACAAATTTACTAGAAGTTTGAAATGTATTTTTTTTTATTACTTTAGTGACTGTCACACCTCATTACTGCCCACCTCCGACTGTCAGATATGTAACGTGTGTTGTGTAGAAGTCTCAAAATAATTTCAATCCCCAGCTCAAATTCTACAGTAAGATAATTACAATTTACTTCCTCTGAAAACATCTCTATAATGAGCAACAATTAATGGCTTCACTAAACAAAAATTAAAGCTATGTGTGTAGTCCTCTTTCCTTTATCTCGGATGGAATAAAACTGAGCTGAGGAACTACAGCATCAGGTAGCATCCTTCCTGTTTGACCATCATTTGCCTGCTACACTGGTTATTCTCATTAAATTCAGCTCTGCCTATTGTTCAGACATTATGCATTGCAACCCAGAGACACAGAGCGGAGTGAAAAAAATCAATTGCACCTGCTTTTCTTTGTGGCAGAGGGTCCTTAGAGAAGAAACCTAATTAAATTAACCTCAAAGGAAGGGGGAAGTTCTCGTGGCATGCACACGGCGCCTCCGATGATTAGCACATCGATTTATTAAAATGTACAGAGCTGTTTTGCCGTGGGGGTTTTGTTTACTGACTTCTGTGAGACAAGGGGAGTTTGTCTGAAGGAGTTAATTATGGTTTCTCTGTCTCTGTCTCTGGAAAAGTGGAAATCATTGAATTATTATCAAATAACTAACATTGGAAAACTGAGCAAAAGTGTGTGTACTCTAAGCTTAGATCACATGGGCTCATTTATTTATTTTTGTATAAAATTTCCTTACAATTTAGCCATAGCCAATTTCTGCTCACAACCTGAGTCTATTCCTAGTCTTTTTATGAGACTCTGATAGAGATGAACACAAAAGTTTGCATAGTTTCAGGCCAAAATGAAGGAGACAAAGAAATGTTTTAAATGTTTTAGGATTCACAAATGACCCCTTATTATCACAAATAATGATTTTTTTTTCCAAGTGGAAGACCTTCAGTTCGTTCATACATTCATTCATTTTCAAGAACTGCTTTATGCTGGTCAGGGTCATTGTGGATCAGAAGCCTATCCCGGGAATACTGGGCATGCGATGGGAATACACACCTTGAGGCAATTTAGCATAGCAAATCCACCTACATGGATGTTTTTGGGAGGTGGGAGGAAAACAGAGAACCTGGAGGAAACCCACAAGGAGGACATTGAAAACTCCATGCAAACACTAACCCGATATCAGGATATAACCAGGGTCTCTCATGCTGTAAGGCCACAGTGCTGCTTTCAGATCAGATAGACGGAATTCATTTAGATGAAACGGAAAGATAAAATTCGTTGTGACTCGACTATGCTGATTTTTTTCAGGAAAATGAAAAGTTATATTTGGAACCATTTCTTGAAGCTAAAACACAAATCTGGATCGAATAATTTTCTCTTGTCATCAAATAGTCAGTGTACAAGGTTAAATGTGTTTCTAATTATGTCTATGCAGTGGAGGCCCCAGGCTCTGTTTGCTGGGTTCATCCAGGGGTCAGAGTCTGTCACCTCGAGATGTTCAGGATGTGGCTGAGAAACAAGCTGGTGACAAACTCTTCCCTCAGGATATCCTGCCACATGTCTGGCTGTAGGTTTGCAAAAAAAAAAAAAAAAAAAAAAAAACTTGCATCAGAGCTCCTATAGCGTCAGACATGGGAATTGCACATGGCGTAGGCAGGAGATTCTATTGTGCTTGTAGTTGTACATTGTATTTTTATGAAGGTATTGTGGGCTGAAGTCTATGAGGGAAAGGTCCCATGTTACAGTGTTATTTGGTAAAAAGTTTCTCAGTTTCATACTTTATCAGCAGAGGTTTTTGTGAGCTGACTCATAGTGGGTTGTGTATCATATCAGTGGCTTATAGGATCTGCAACCATGAAGGAATTTACCCAATGTGTTGCCATATTTATGCACACTTGTCCAGAAAGGCAAAATTCTCAGTATAAATATATCATTGCAATAATACACACAGCCGTGATTTGATTTTGTATATTGACGTATTTCCTTGTGAAGCAGAAAGTCAGAGAAGGATGGTGTCGTAGGGTTTTGACTGATTTCCAAAACAACCAATACCATTTGAGATACGCTACACCTCACACAAAATCTAAACAAACTCAACAGTGCTTAAGCAAACTGGCTAAACGCTCTAAACACAGCTGAGAGTTTTCAGCCCTGTAGGATTTCTTTTACTGCCAATTTGTCAATAATACTCATGTTCGGTATCCTAGGGGCTGAACATGAGCCTCAGATTGGTACGGAGTCATGGGTGGTTTGTTACCCTTTTTTAAAAGCCAGTTCTTTCCCTCTTCCATGACACTGTGAGGGCAGTAGGCTTCTCACAAGGAAAAAGGGAAAAATGATGTTTAATGTGAAGTAGTGAAATAAAAGTGCATTGATAATATAAGATTTCTGGACAACACACACACACATACGCACACACACACACACACACACACATGTGCCTTGATTTCTCCAAATGCTCACTCAGTCACCATGTCATACACACATTAGCTGTATACTAACTGTGCATCATAGAGCATCACAGGCAGTTCAGACGGTCATATTTTTGGAGTCATGTCATACAGACACACAAATTAAGAGACAGTAGATGGTTTGGAAGCGAAAGTAATATAAAGGAAACTCAGAATGTTTCATGCTAGCTAACAACACCTACAGTTTGTTTCTAGGGGCGGGACAAGTCTGTTCCAGAGCTTCTGATTGGATGCAAATTGGATGAATAAAGGATGAGTTGTTATAATTTTTTCACCATGTACCTGGAAATAACAAACAAAATATTTGTAATTTTTCAATATATTCTGGGCAGCAAGGTGGCGCAGTGCTGTTGCACAGCCTCAGGGTCCTCAGGTTTGATCCTGATCTTGGGTTAATAATGTCTGTGCAGAGTTTCATATGTTCTCCCCGTGCTTGTCTGGGTTTCCTCTGGGTTCTCCAGTTTTCTTCCACTTCCCAAAAACATGCCGGTAGGCTGGCTATACTAGATTGCCCCAAGGTGTGAATCAGTGTGTGAATGTGTGTGCATGGTGACCTATGATGGACTGGTATCTTATCCAGGATGAACTCTCCCACTGTGCACTCAATGTTGCCGGGATAAGCTCTGGATCCTGCATAACCCTGACCAGGATGAAATACTAAAGATAAATGAGTGAAAAATATATACTGGATTAAAAATACCAATTTTGTCTCACACTCTCTGGCCATGATCATGATAATTGTTATTCTAGCCAGTATATGTGTCACAGTAATGAGACTAAATGATCTTTATCACTAAACTTTTGTTGGACAGTAAAGCTTAGTAAATATATTTACTTAAAAAAATCTAACCCTAGAAACTCACAGTCTTGGATAGATACATTTTTTCTTGTTTTATCTGCATACCTAAATATTAATACTTTATATTAAAGGATTTTGTACTTTATATGATAATTACTCATTATTCCTAATCTATAATTAATTCTTCATTAAGGTTTGATTAGTAAACTAAGCATTTTTTTGCTTAGTTGTTTTATTACAAACCTTAAATTAAAGTGTTACTGAACAAGTCTGAGACCATGTTGGCCCAGGATACACATTAATTCAGGATCGCAGGAAGTCCGAGACAGAATTAAACAAATTAATGCATTACAGGATCTCCTGTAAAATGCCTGATGAATGTGGCCTCAGTCATGTTTCTTCACCTCTGGCTGGAACCATTAAGCTCCAACAGAAATGTTCCACATGCCATAACGAGTGGCTCCTTTCATTCCCAAAAGCGGTGCCTTGATTTATTTTCTCTGAAATAGGTAGGAATGTGAAAATAAACATCGCTGCAGGGCTGTCAATGCCATGGCTGGATAAACACGACCTGCCTGGCAATTAGAGACAAGTTTCCTACTTCCTGTCCCTGTGTCTCTGGAATCCAGCAAAACCTCCAAAGAATTGGGTTTTTATGGTCGATTCTGCTTAGAAATCAGTCATATCCTGGCTGTGTATCTCTCTCATGGCCTTTCCACAAATTTAATTTGTCTCTTAGTAATGATAAAACCAAGGAAGCTGTCAGTTGCACTTGAGGGCCGTTTTTTAAATGCTGTTTTTGCGGTTTGAATGGAGCGCTTATTAAAATAAAGCAAAAACAGTTCAGGAAAAAAGCCCCTCTGAGTTCCAGGGGAAATTTGTGACATGCCGCAGTAGCACTTTAGACAGGATCTGGAAAGTAGGACGGGATTCGTGGCTCCGAGCTGCCTTAGAAATCAATCTAAGCTCACATCTGGTAGAAGAGCTTAAATTGCCTTATAATAATACCGTACACTATCGGAGCAGTCCACAGTCTCCTGTATATGTCATTAGCGGTTACTTTGGCGTAATGAAAGTTTAGTGAAAATGACCATACACCTTCTCATCTGTGGGCTGTTACCACCGCTAATTCCTGATGAGAGTTAAAGACTTTTGATCACAATATGAGTGAGCAGTCATAACCCACAGGTCAGTGATTTTCTCAATAAAATCTCTCAGGTCCAGTTACGACTCCGGGTTAACGAAAAGACATGCAAATTACAGATGAGGGCAAAAGGTTTCTGTGTGAAAAGAGGAAAATGTACTTGTGACTTTTTTCTTTCTTATTTTTCTTTTTACATTACTGGACTTAAAGAGGACACTAGTCCCCATTTCTCTGGCGTTTAGTAAAGTTGTTTGCCAAACCCAATGAAAAATTCATCTCAGTTATTCATGTACTGTTAATTTTCCTAATACTCATGATACCTATCACCCGTAAATTACCAAGTGCATTCACACAGCTGATTTACATTAAGTGACGCCCACAAAACTATTGTAAAATGCAAAACTCGCAAAGAGCTGAAAATGGCGACATGTCAGCTAAACAGTGAAAAAATACCTCCTAAGTGTGGTATGCGCTAAAACTTCCAGTAATGCAGCTCAGCCATTGCAAAGCATCAGCTACCATACACACACACGAAAATAAATGCATAAAAATAAACAATTTAAGCTTGGCAGTGTAACCTGTATATAAAATTACAGTATCTCATTGCCAATTATACAATGTGAAGTCAATAAATCAAGGTTCACAATAGTGAGTCTCCTTAAACTTAAATACACACAATCTCTGGAGCTCTCAGGATACAATTGTTCTTCCAAACTAACGGGATTTTCATGAATGTCTTGTGTAAATGCTCCTGTGAACGATTTACAAGTACATTCTTTCAAAACCGGTTTGATAAATGAGCTCCATTGTGTGAGATTTTTGGAAAACAACTGGGAACATCCAAATGCTGCTCGGAGGATACACAAAGAGGTTGAAAGCAGTTATAAAGGCACAGTGTGCATGTAGATAGAATAGGAAAAAATGATATATCATATTCATAAAGGAATATGTTTTTTTTTTCACTATTAACATCTTAACATACACCATTCTTGTCCTCTTCATTTTGTCATAAGGGTATGCAAACTATTGCACTCAACTGTACAGTAATATATACGTAGATGGGTGAAGGAAAAAAAGGGTGGCTCTTATGCTGTGGAGTGCATTTATTTATTTTAATGGCATGGTTTGGGTCCAATTGCCCCTTAAAACAGATCGTCACTGTAAATCAATACTGCAGCCCTTCTGACACATCAGCTTTATCCTATGATGAAACATTTTTATCCTGATGGGTGTGGTCTTCAAGGATGACTCCGCCCCCATCCCCAGGGCACGAGGGCTTACTGAATGGTTTGATGAGGATATATAGGAAATACGTTATGGCCTTCGCATTCACCAGATTTCAACTCAATTGAACACCTCTTGGAGATTTTGGAGTGACGTGCTGCCCACCATCATCAAAACACCAACTGAAGGAATGTCGTTTGGAAGAACGGGACTGTAAAGGAGCATTGAAGCCCTTCTGGTGGCTTTTGATGGCCAAACACCTTACTAAGACACTCTATCTGTTTTATCCTTTAATTCATTACTTGTTTATACATGATTAGTAACAACTTGAGGCTCATTAGGCATGAACATGAAATTTGTTCTTCATGTTGTTGTTGTTGTTTACTTCAGATTGTAGGCACCTCCTGTTATGCTCGTATACTGATGCAGGAAGAATTTCAAGCCTAATTTTAGAGTTCATGACAGCATGAATTACAATCGATGTCCTTGCTATGGGACACAGCGGCCCAGCGGTAATGATTGCCTGGCATTCAGAGTTGGAGCAGGCATTTAACCCGGGGATGACCGCCAGCTGGCTGTTTACCTGATGTGACTTTAACATAGTAATAAATGGGGCACTTAAGAGGAAAGCTATCATTTCAATCCAATAAAATTTATTTGGGATTTGTGGTAATTTCAGAAAATGAATGTAAGAGTATAAAAAAAAAATCTTCAGCAAGGTCAACTAAAATGGCATTCGAATAAGACTCTATAATATGATTTTATCATATGCTTTGAGGAACATCTATGGGAGGACCGAAGCTCTTGGCGGGTGAGATTACTGATGTCACATGATGCGAAACTGAATGACTTAGAAAGTAAATCTTGCTACGATAGGCCATGTGAATAATACAGTACAACAAACGTACAGGTAAGCAAACATTGGTCATTTTTTTACTTTATTGATATTAGTTATTTGGAGGTGTAACACTCGATTTCTTTAGCGTGTTATTACCTACTATTATTAAATGACATTTATAATGCTAATGTATTTAAAAGATGTACCCTTATGTTATGATAGTTATGAGTTTATTTGGAGCTTGTGGGATGACAAATATGTTGCTTTATGTCAGATGGGATCCTACTCAGGCTGTCCACAGATGGGAAGCCACATTATGTCATTTTCTCTGGGTGCGCATTAGTATTTTGCTGCACCCTAGATTGCCACCCCAGTGAAGTTACTGATCCTAACCTGGCCACTCTATTGAAAAACATCTTGTTATGCCCCCTGTCTGTTGGTTAAGCATGTAACCAAATGTGAATATGTTTGTCATCATAATAGATACAAATACAGATACGAATAAGAGGCACACTATTAGTTTTTTGTTGCCAGAAAAGTTCATAGGGCGTCTAGTTAAGACTAGAGGTTTGCAACAAGGGACTAGAGAAACAGCAAAAAAGTTACACAAGAAGAGGTTGTAACTTTCATGCAGGCATTGGCAAGGGGTCTGATACGAAGTTCTTGGGGCAAAGAAAAACGTTTAACGTGCATTTGAGACACTGCTCAATCCATTTACAACATTCATTCTTCCTTAGTTACTGCCTGGTCACAGTATCTCTAGTTGAGACCAATTTCAAGTGTTTCCAGAAGCAAAAAAAAAAAAAAAAAAAAAAAACCTTTCCGTCTAGGCCACAGATAGTTTGGGTTTAAATTCGAATACAGATACAGATATTTGGAGCACTAAACAGATCCTGATAGAGATACAGATCGTGTCATTGCTTTACACCCCCACTATGGGTTAATTCTTAAAACATCCAGCCCACGTGCATGCTGTGTTTCTTTCATTCATACTGATTTGTACAACAGCCTGAGTGTGTCTACTTCACTTTGTTCTGTATACATTAACTAACCACTGTCCATCAAAACTCATCAGTGCTCAGATCATTGCTTGGATTCATGTGCTACTGGCAGCCGGCGCTGTATAAACCCACATGTTTAGCCTGCTGAAAACAAATATTTGAGTTCAGAGGTCTGCGTGAGGGCGTGCTGACTCAGAGAGAACTAAGCCCCAGTGCAGAGTACGAGGAGGAGTTACGAGCTGTAACAAATCTTCTCGAGCATCTGTTCCTCTGCTCCGCCACGGGCTCTTAAGACTTACACACACAGTCATATTTTATCATCAGCTGTCAGTCTTCTACACCTCTCTGGCATGCTGTGTGTGCGTGTGTGAGACACAGAGAGAGAGAGAGAGAGAGAGAGAAAGAGAGAACTGAAAAAATGGACATGGAGAGGTTATGAAATGAGCTGATATTTGTAACCTAGTGCATATTTGACCACGATGAGGCCCAGTGAGACAGTAAAAGAGAGCAAAAGATGGACAGGAATGACTTCTGATAGGTGATGGACACTCGGGTTGGTGGAGTGATTTATAGAGTGTTCGATGCAGCCATAAATCGCAGAGCACTGCGGTTTGGCCATGCAGAACGTCCAACTTTTCAGAGTGTGAGTGATCTGGTGTGAAAGCACAACCGATCTCCACCAACAGCCTATCAATCACTACTTACTAGAGCCCTGAAACCATATACACACACACACACACACACACACACTATAACTGACTCTCATGCCAGTCTTGGGTATCTACCACACACTCCTCATGCCATCTTATACCTAAAAAGATCATCATCATCAGCAGCAGCACTCGAGGAATTTAACTAAGCAGTTCGCCGCTTAGTATTAATATCCAACTGACCCAGGCCATGTCTTTACATTGTTTATCACAATCCAATAAATACAATCTGTTTTAAAATACCCAGTATGTCACAATTATCTCAGTTATTAAAAATATACACAATATTTATGGAAATAGACACACAAGAACCATTTTTTCACTCCTTTAAGATCTACCTGATATGCAAGGTGGGAGTGTAAATAAGAGATTGAGGTTACAGTGATTAAAATTCATTTTGCATTTACAAAGATGATTATATTTTTATTTCACCTTGTTATCTCTCAGGAAAAAAATGACCCAAATATTATCTCTACAAAATAGTGATTTTTAATTATTTTTTATGTACTTTGGAAAAAAAATTAAATAGCATTGGTCCAATACTAATATTATTAAGAATTTTAAATGGGTTAATTTCACACAAAACAGAGCACACAGGTAAAAAAAAAAAAATCCAGTTACTCTTGATAAATGTTTAAATATATTTTCTAGCCAACTTTATATGAGATCGTAGGTTTTTTTAGTATTCTCCTGTGCTGCATATTTCATTCTTACTGAAACCCTTACTGAAATAAAAGTGACAAGATTTTCATGTAAAAAAAAAACACAGCTGCTTGTTAGTGAAGTGTCCAGATGGAGGGGTGTTGATGTTATAGATAAGTGTTGGTGCTAGGGGAACCTGAGGAGGCTGTGTTAATACCTGCTGGTATTTACTATAGGCAGGTGCTCTCTCTCAGAATCAGCACATCTCTATAAATAGAGCACGACTTAGTGCCTGTCTCAGCATCCCACAGTCCAGTGAAGTACACAGCATATAAACAGCAGCTAGCTAGAAATCTAAAATGACACACTTTCAAAAATAAAAAACCTTACCGAGTGAAAAATATTTTCAGTACAGGCAGATGAGATTGTTGTGAGATTATTAAACCCAATTTTCAAGTTTGAAATGGCTTATTGTATTGACAACTATTTCTCTTATTTCAAACATTTATTTCTAGAAAGAAGCTAAATTATCTGCCAATAGAATATGATCATGGTTCCAAAGTGCGCCAAATCCTTACTGTGATAGAGAGCATGACATCCATGAGCTAAATGACTAGAAGAAGACTATTAGAGTTAGCAGTTCAAAATGCTGTGGTGGCTGGAAGAAGCATGTGCTAGCCCTCATCCTCCTCGGTTGGTGGAGACCTAGAGATGTAGAGCTAGAGGACTAGAGCTGGACTGAAAAGGGTAGTTACATGGCTAATGTTAGAGGTAGAAGATGAATACATGGTAATTAAAGATAAAAATTAGAGGTAGGTAAAGTATATAAAAGTTTGCTGTAGTAGACATACTGTTTAAAACTACAGGATGTGTTCATTCACTCATTCATTCATTCATTCATTCACTCATTTGCGTATTTCTGGTCAGGATTGCAGTGGATCCGGAGTCTATACCAGGACCACTGGGCGCGAGTCAAGAATTCACCCTGGATCAGATGCCAATCTATCACAAGGCACACACACATTCAGACACTCATTCATTCTTAGGGGCAATTTAGAGCAGATAAAGCACCTTTTGGCATGTTTTTTGGGAGGCAGGAGGAAACCAGAGAACCCAGAGAAAACCCACAAAGGCATAGGGAGAACATTCACATAAACTCCACATAGAGAGTAACCTGAGCTCAGGATCGAACCCAAAAACCTTGGAGCTATGAGGAGGCAAGATTTAGGAATTTTACTATTACGAGATATTTATGGAAGAACATTTCATAACCATACAAACTGACCTGAAAGATGTCAGAAGAAAGTAATACGCATTCAACCAGAATTCAGGACTGTGTCCCATACAGCATTCTGCACAATAAATAGGATGCCTAAACAGTGTAGACACAATTGGTATACTGACATACATTATTATTTAGTATGGTTGTTTATGGTTTGGGACACTGCCAAAACTGGGACATATTATTATATCTACTGATATAACTGAGATCTCCTGAGTATTACAGAAGTGTTATGATAATAAGAACTTTACTGTACATGTCAATGTTACTGTAAAAGTTACTAAGATGCAGGTGAAAGAGCAAAACCCAAAAGTGCTAAATAAATGCCTCCTCACAAAAAAAACCTAGTATTTACGCAGCATTACGTAAGCTGCTAGTATTTACGCTAACATTAGCATAAATACACTATTGATAACACTAAACTACTGCTGTTATAGAAAATTAATAAATTCTTTTGGACCAGATCAGAATCGAGAATTCAACAGCGTAGTGGTATAAAATGTGAAATAATTTTCTTAAATGTTTCTAAATGCTGTATTAATGATTTATTGTTTTGCTAGCATTTTACAGCTGCCTGGAAATGAAATAATCTCACTTGTATAGAGATGCTTAGTAGTGCATCCAAGTCACAAAACACTGAGGTTGAGATGATTAGATCCATGTAAGAGAACGACACGCTTCTCCCTCCTCTCCTCTTCCTTCCTGAAAGAATTGCAAAATTGTGAACTCTGTAGAAAATATTTTGTGAGTGAATTCTATGTAAATTAAAATCTTTTCATTGCTTTAATAAGGAAAATGACAGCACTGTTGAATGGGGCTGAACATTAAATTAGCTCCTGACCTGGATTTGAAATTGTTGCAGTCGCAGTCCATTATTAACACTGAATGCAGGTTATAATTAAGCAAAAAAGTGATACAATGACTCTCAGAGGTGCTTCTACAGCCATTTATGCTTAATTGAACTAAATGGTGTGATTGTGCACTACTGTGGTGATTGTGCAAACGGATACAGAGCTCTCGAATATTAACAGAATAATTATTTGCTTTCAGAACAGAGGGCTGTGGTTTGTCAGGACCAGTTTTGTTATGTACATACAATCAGCACTGAGATTCATCCTCAAGAGGAGGATGTATGGTTTGAAATAAGGCAATCTCTTTGATGGTGTCCCTGGATATTTGTGCTGTATTTGTAAGCGCAAATCGCTTCCTAAATGTGTAAATTTACATACCATAAGAAAGTTACACAATTACACAATTATGGCACCTGATACACACACCAAATGTAGGTGTGTGTATGTGTGTGTCCTATGTTTGTACCTCTTTATGAGGACCAAACATCCAATAATGATAGGAATATGTGGCAGTTTGAACTCTGTGGGGATTATTAAAAATGATTTTAAAATAATAATAATAATAATAATAATAATAATAATAATAATAAAAGATTTATTTATTTAACTTAGCATTCTCTTTAGCTGTGTTACAACAGAAGTCAGTGGGAATACCCTGTGAAAACACAATTATGTGTGTATGCGTCCATGAGCAGAATGCATATTAACACAAAAATGTGTGTGTGTGTGTGTGTGTGTGTGTGGCCAAGAGCATGTGTCCTCTGAGATACGTGAAGCCAGCCACTGCATCCTTTCGAACTGCTGCATCACAAGGCAGCGTGACACACTCAGAGGAAAGCACTATCTGTCCTCTTCCACATACATGAACTCACAGATGCCCACCACTGACTAGTGTCACTATGATTGGCAGGGGAGAGAGAATAACGTCATCCCTCCCATCCCTCTTGGACATTGTCGAGGTTCGACCTCCACAATGATCTCTTGACAATAGTGCGAACACTTTTTTGTTGCACCACTCAGAAGACCAGGTGTGTTTATTTTAACCTCCCCTTAAGTATGGAGAACTCACAACTCTATTAATATTTTTTTTTCTTTAATCTTAAACAGAAAGAAGGTTTTAGTTTTCGTATGTATGAGATGTATCACTTTAAATTGTGCTGATTTGTCTGTGAGGAATATTTACATTTACATTTTTTTTTTCCATTCAAGTTCATTCCACCACTGAGGGACAGTCAGTCTGTAGGTTCTAGAAAGGGACATCATGCCTCACTGAATAGGCACTACCAGGCGTCAGTCATTAACTGATCACAGGAATATTGCTTGATATTGACCATTACATTTGATTACATGGACCATAGGAGTGGCAGAAAGTATATGGCCTTGCTTTTCTTCCATATTATCATCAAGCTGCCAGTCAAAAGGCTGCACTTGGGGAAGAAGGAAATTCCAGTGATTTGTAAACCATGACACAGAGCCGCATGGCCATCAGCTACTGTTTATAGCTCTCAGAGAAACAGCACCAGATGTTATTTATCAGTACAGTTCCGGTGGCCATGAGCTCATCTCTGTATATGTAGGGTCTAAATAAACATCCGTGGGTTTCAAAAATATGTCATTAGGTAAACATTAAGTATTTAAGGTTGTCTATTCAGGGAGTCTGATCATATATGTTCAGCTTGGCTATTTCTGAGAACCATGTTGACTGTGTTAAACAGATGTTATAGAGTAAATATAATGCAAAGAGGGCAAATTCTTCATTTGAAGAACATCTGTGTAAGAATAAAATACTCATGCCGTTATAGGAAAATAATCAAAGACAGGGTGGTGTGATGCACAAAGAGGCGTTACTGTTACTGTTCGCACCCCAGAGGTGATATTTTCCTTTTAACAGCACATTTCTCTTACACCACAGCAATTTGCCAGCAATTACATTTTTTCTTAATTACAGAACAACACATCATACCTTATATCCATTTATAGTTACATTTGATGCTGTGGTAGGTACACGAAACATCCTGTTATCACTAACGGTTGTAAACATTTGTTCCCTCACCAGCCTCTCTTTTTTTCTCTTTCTTCAAGTTAATAAGACAAAAATATCAAAGCTTTCATCATATCAGTGATTCTTCCTTGTTAAATAACAACACATATTTATCTGTTTATTTTTACTCTTAGTATCTGTGAATTAGCTGTTACAATAGGCAGGGCTGTAGCTAGGAATTATGGGTACCCTGAAAGAATTGTGGCAATTTTTTTTAATGGATTTCAGAAAAGGAGTGACTTTAACAAACTCGACAACTAGCGTACCTATTATTAGCGTAAGCATACCTAGTAGCTAAAACGAGCTAGCTAAGCTACTCTGGAAAAAAAAGGGAATATGTGGTCAGTCAGATTTAAGAGAAAATGTTACATATAGTTTACATAAATATTTTACTTTCTCATCAACAGATGATTTCATTGCTTATATGAACCTTAATTTAAACATATATCAAATCTACTAGTTTGAATTATGTAGCATGAGCGTGATCATTAAATTATGGTTTAAAATCGCTTGAGGATGTTGGCACTGACAGGAGGAAATGACTATAGTGTTTAATTAACTTAATAACATTATGCGCACAAGACCACAAGACCAGGGTCCTGGCTTCGGTCCTGAGCTGGGGGGAGTGTGTGGAGATGGGTGGTGTGATTTTATTCAAGATCTTTGAATATACATGATTAAATCATGTTGTGTTAATGTAACTCAGTTCATTCACGTGGAACCAATGTACACATTTGAATTAAGTCAATTCTACTTTTTTTTGTGTGTAGTTGACTTGGTACTTATCAGAGCTGGCTAAGTCTCAAGCACCGGAAGCCTGCTACTAGCTATTTCTTTAAAAAAAAGACTCACCTTTGTTTAAAAAAAAGTGTTATCCTCTGGGTTCCTTCACTACCACTAGTCCTTGCCTCTCTCTCCTTTTTCCTGCCATATTCAGTATTCAGATTGATGGGTTTGGTTTCAACAGTGTTGCGATATGAAGACATTTAATATTGTTTTCAACAAATTCTGTAAAATATGTAATCTGGTCCATGTAAAACATTTCCCTTGGCACCTTGGTATGTCTTGGTATGTAAAATTAAATGGTTATCATCTTTAAATAAGCTTATCTGCTGTAGAAGGAATTACAGTCTGTTCTGTTTTTACTCAGCAGTCTGTCATTACACAGATTTATTAAGTAGCACATGATTACTGCCTCCTGTATGACATCCAGAAGCCTATGTGCTTGATATAAATCACCTGCAGAAACTCACCATACCGGAACTGGTAACCCTGCACTCCAAGTAAATGTCTTTTTGTTCTGATTAAGATTTTCCATTTGCTAATTTCATCTGCAGGTCAGCTGCATGTTTCTTTATGACATGCTTGTGCGTTTGGGATATTGGGGCCTATAAATACAGCTGAAGCAGGTTTTAATGCTCAGGATTAAGATGGTGGGTCCTCGTGTGTCATACAGCAGTGACTGATACAACACTGTTTCAAAAATTTGATTCTTTTGCCTTCAAGCATATCATCTAAGAATAAAACCTTTGGTGGCATGATATTATAGGAAAGTAACTAATGATGGCATGGTGTTTTATGTGGCTTGATATGAAACAGAGTTATTTTTCCAACGCGAAGTTGATTATTTTCCCAGCACATCACGGAGTGCTTTATTCCTCGTAGTTACATTTAATGTCATGGAATGTCCATTAAAATGAGCTTGTGTAATCAGTTATGTTATAGAAGCTAGAAACATAAACAAGGTAGAATAATATATTTTTAAAAATAATATCAATACCTAAAACATAATTCATTAAATAAAACTTTTTGCTATATGATGGATAAGATAGTTAGAGTTTCTTGTATAATTACAAGTCATATGTTCTCTTTAATAGGGAAAACTTTTTTCCTTTTTTTTTATTTTTAGGGTTAAATTTTTAAGTTTTTTTTCCCCAATAAGTGAAAGGCTGCTCAAAAACAGTACTTAAAACAAACACCCATATATACAGTATACAGTGTGTATATACTGTATATATATATATATATATATATATATATATATATATATAAATATATATATATATATATACACACAAATAATAATAATAATTTGACCAAAAATTAGCCAAATGGTGTTAAATAATTATATATATATATATCATAATTATTTAACACCATCTGGCTAATTTTTAGACAAATTATTTGTATTTCATTTTATGCTTTTTAATCATTTTAAATAAAGTCTTTTATTTTTTTAATCTCTATGTTATAGGCCTATTTTCCACCCTTACGTTAAAATAAACCTGGTTCTTTGTCACATTAATTGAGTGAAATGAACTAAAAAAAAAGACTCCAAATTATATATTATATTTAACATTTAAGTTTGGAGTTTGTGATTCTAGCTAAGCTCACCAATACTGTAGTCGATTATTTTAAATTAATCAACATTACAAAAAATCATGATCACAAGTAAAACACTGCATACTGTGAAAAATTTCAACTCAATGTTTATAGTCTACAGTGTGCACTTTAAAAAACGTTATGTGTCTTCATAGTGAAAAGGTTGGAATCATATTGAATCTGATTGTGGAGATTTGAGGACATCTCAGTCATGCTTTTACAGAAACTATATCCTTTCAGTCTCACTCCACCAACTGTTACTTGTGGCTTCGTATTACAGGCTTGACAGATGTTTCTCCTATTAACTTTTGCAGGACAGGGGGGATTGTGAAAGCAAAGTCAGAGGTGCATGGAGGAATTTCTACAGCCAGATTAATTCAACTCTAATTCAGTTACATTTCAGTTCAAATTCTTCAGCACAGATGTTTAACCATGGATGAAGAATATACAGTAACTATCAATTATTCTTTTTTTTTTGTCTTGATTTGTTCCAGGGATGACATTCCTATGAATTCCAGTGAATCCCTGGTTGGTATGATATTAAATAATTGAGGTAAATGTGTCTTCTTGGTACCAGTCAGGGTGATTTACGGGTTGTGTGATGGACAGGGAGTGAGGAGGCACCGAGGCCGGACTCAGGGGTCAGGTCATGCTCGCTGACGGTAAAGGGAAGGCTGGAGGTTAGTTTAGTTGCGCTGGACAGGATGCATGTCAAGACTTTAACCTGATTCTGTCAGCATGCATCCTGGTGTGTCTACCTCTGTTTGATTAACTGACTGTGGAAAGAAAACAAGGGCTAGTCTCCCTTAATAATGGAGAGATGTTTGTGGGGTAAAACTATTGTTTAATTCCTAAACCATGATCACTATAAACCAGGGGTGTTCAAATAAACAAGAGTTATATAAACTTCCTTGCTTAAAAAGGTCTGGAGAAGCAGCTGAATGCTTAACTATTAGTGATTAGTGGCTAGAAATAAAGCAATTTGAAGTGTTTTGTTTAGTCTCGCAGTTTAGTAAACACGTACCATGAACTGACTATGGCAATATGTCAGGCTGCAAATATTGCACTATATCATATCGTTACAATTGTGAGGGTGGCACAGTGTCTCACAGCTCCAGGGTTCAAGGTGTATTCCCACCATCCAAAGTCAGTGAGAGGGTTACAATTGTATTGTATTCATATAATTTCATATATACAGTTAGGTCCAGAAGTATTTGTACAATGACAGTTTTTGTGATTTTGCCTTTATACACCACCACAATGGATTTGAAATAAAACAATCAAGATGTGATAGAAGTGTAGACTT
>CM075003.1:26687927-26700004 GCA_037576675.1 Pangasius sanitwongsei | reverse complement strand
ATATTGGTAGCTCCAGTCGAACAGCTGCCAAATGCCAACTCAACACCTGATATCAACTCCAGACCTTTTATCTGCTTCATTTGTTTTGAAGTAATGAGGGAATGGACCGCACCTGGTCAATTAACTTCCTGTCAGTAAATTGTCCAAATACCTTTGAGCCCCTGAAAATGGAAGTACTTTGCTATATATATATATATATATATATATATATAGAATCCTGTTTGTGTCTTTGAACTAATGAGTGAATTAACAGTTTCTTCACTGTGCTATGAGCAAACAGATTTGTATTTATGAGCAAGCGTGCACTACGCATGTCTGTACACTTTACCTCTCCCTAATGGCGTGTAAACTGTTTATGCAGAGGGCCAGACTGTCACAGATGTGATTTAGTAGCAAAAAATAAAGAGGCTGTAGTTATTCATGCTGGGAAACCTGACTTAATATCTCCCAGCTGCACTGCGGGTGTTTGTTTTCTCCCTCTCTAGTGTTTTGCATGGACTCCAGCGGGGACACACAGGAACCAGAGAGGAGTTGTTATCATATCCTGATGGCTACGTTCAGATTAATGGTGGAGCAAAACTCCTGGCAATAAGAGCGGAAGTGATCCTTTGGGAGCCCTCACTTGATACAGAGAGCAGATTCGGCTGCCTGGCCAGAGCTTGAAGTTATGTCAACAACCTCCAAGCAACCCGCTGAGGACTCACATCACGCACATGCACATGGATGCAGACTACATAGGTGTTCATTCTCTAAAGCCTTGTCACAGTCAATGTGTTTAGCGTATGGTGAGTTCACCACAGAAAACAGGTAAGCGAGGAAGCAGACAAAGACAGAGAGACAGGAAGGTTGGTAAAAGAAGTGGATTGCTTTCTTCTGGAAACGCTCTCTGCTGACGGCTTGGTCTGGCATGTATCCAGAACTGGGATAAAAACATAGTGTTGCTGTTAAAGCAGAGCCCAGTTTTGGCCGGATGGAGCTCTGAAATACAGGCCACCTGAGATTGGCGCCCAGAACTGAAACACATTTACGGGCTCCATTCATCACACTTTCAAACAGAAGCCTGGGCAGCCGAGCCCCAGACAGTTCAGATGGAGCGAGGGATCTGGAGGGATTCCCCTCATCGTGATAAAGTAATTCATCCATCTGATGATCATGGAACCCACTACAGCATGAGAGAATGTCTTTAACATTATACCTCAGCACTGCTGAATTCTTGAATCTGATTGGTCAGAAGGTGTTGATTAACTTTCTGTAACAGCAGCTTTGACAGTAATCTCAGCTGTAATTTAAATCACAGGTTTATATCAATGCGCTTGTTCTATAACGTTACATTTCTATTGCAACACCTCATTCACATGGACTTCCACATAACCTAAGACTAATAATAAACAAATTAAAGAACATGTTGTTAACAAACAAATAAAAATGTGCATTGTTGATATGGTGATGATTTCAGTAAGCAATGTTTGCAAAAATTTATGGAAGGAGTCTCCAGTGTTAGCGATTTGCAACAGACAGTAAGTTTTCTGTCACGGAAAACAGAGGATTTTCAGAACAGAGGATTTTGTGGTTTCTGGTTTCTTGGTAACATGACAAGGTGTGTGTGTGTGTGTGTGTGTTAAGAGAGAGAAAAAAAGAGGAGCCGGTAAGGGAATTACTGTATAGTTACTAAAAATTCACAAATGTTCCACAAAGTGAAATGTAACTTTAAATAGATAAACAATATGATGTGCTGCTCATTAGTTAATAAAAACATTGTAACAATTGGGAAATCGCAATGATATAAACAAAATAAAAACTTCAGGACATGCTGTTATTTGGAAAATAATAAACTTTGAGGCGGAAACAGAAACTCTGCTTCACATTGAGCTGCATCACTTCATCCTGTTGTTGATTATTTTCCTATAACTTCCACCGCACCAAGTGTTTTATACCTTACTTAGTGTGCAAATGTTGAGTCTAAAAACTCTGTTGCAGTAACAAATAAAGTCTTCAAGCAAATTCCTAATTCAGTTGTTAGTCATTGTTAAGAATTATAACCATACAGTTACACATGAGATTGTGTTTTCATTCCTTTGGCACGTTTTTCAGCTACACTAAGAGCTCCAGAGTGCTGTGCTATTTGCAAGCTGTTGACACAAAACGATGTGTCTGTGCACGGTGACCTCATTAGGCCGTCCCCAGCTGTGCGGTTAGTGAGGTGAGAGTGGATTATTCCTGTGAGTAACGCTGTGTGTCTCCCTTATACGCTTGCCTGAAAATGTCAGGCTTGTTTCAATTAGACACATTCCCCGCAAACGGGCCTCAAAGACTAAACTTGGAGGCTTATAAATATGTGTTAAGGGGTAAATGGTGAATGCATTTTAAACATTTCTGAATTCAGCGTGTCAACAGTCAGTGTTGTGCTGTTGTATGGTTGCCTCAGTAGTGTTTTTCAGGGCTCTGGGTCCAGGCTGTGTTAAATCACCTCCCTTTTCCCTCTCATTAGGCCACAGAAACCCTGGCCTTGTGTTTTGGAGCCATGATGAAGTGATGCAGGAGAGGGAGGAGAGCTTTTCTTCCTCCCCGTCACGGCTCCTGACAGCTGGGGTGCTGACTCGAGCCCCCTCCGCTGAGCCTCTCTGCCACTGCAGCACACTAATGAGGCTTGTAATAGCTGTCAGGGCCCTGAGCTGCTAGGGGAACAGAGAGAGAAAGAGAGAGAGAGAGAGAGCACTATAATGAAGGATCATGTGTACATTTATAGTATGTGGAACAGGCCGACAAATCTGCAAAATAACTTTTCTTAATTTGCCAAGCTGCTGTGTGATTAGACAAATGTCACAGTATTCAACTTTTTGAGGTGAAATTTTATATTTCAGATACTTCATGATTCGAGTGAAAGTGCTACATGTTATCACGAGGCAAAAATACCTTTTCCCTTGCCATCTAAATTCCACCCTGCAGACAGCATTGGACTTTTAGAAGTTGGCCCTTGTGTACATTTGACCATTTCTTGCATTGACAGGTTGGCTGAACCACTGAACCTAATGATGGGGCTGTTACCTGGTCTCACCTTCCTTACAGTGTGTGTGTGTGTGTGTGTGTGTGTGTGTGTGAGAGAGAGAGAGAGAAAGAGAGAGAGAGAATGAATGAATTTCAATATACAGCTCTCTATAACTGGGAATAACTGTGATTCCCATTTTCCATCTGGGAAAACACATTTAGACCTCAGAGTGGGAATTATGGGAATTATGAAATGGAATTTTGGGGGCTTTCTGACATCCTTAATTTCTCCAACAAAACCTTGAAGTGAGTCGACTCTTAGCGTCTTAGGAAATTACATCCAAAAATAGGGGTTTTGGTTTGCTGCCGGAGGAAATTTGCTTTCATGATTTGGCGCCAAACCAATTCAAACTTCTTCTGACTGATCACCTTTATCCTATGATGAATTTCTATGCTGATGAATATGATCTCTTCCAGGATGGTTTCGTTCCCATCCACAGGTCACAAGGGCTCAGTGAATAATTTGGTGAGGTGGAAAATGATGTACAGTAAATCATATGCTATGGCCTTCACAGTCACCAGATCTCAACCCAACTGAGCACCTTTGGGAACTTTTGGAGCAATGTGTTAGACAACGCTCTCTACCACCATCATCAAAACACCAACTAAGGGACTATCTTTTGGAAGAATATCTTTTGTTCATCCCTCCAGTTCAGCTCCTGAGATAAAGCCAGGCTCAGTGGTAACCTGAGTGTACCTGAACCCATGTTCTCTCCATTTTATAAAGGACAATAAGCACAGACTGTGTGGTTCAAACAGCTTTTTTATTGGTCTTTGCAGGCAGCCCTATGCGGTGTGAGGTTTGAGTTCATTATGTTTTCAACTGTGGATTGGCTAAATTCAATTGCCGAATTGTGCAACCCATTAATTATGCAACCCTATGCAACTTAAAGATGTAGTTCGCAGCATTTAAACCTGTTTCTGTACCTAGACATAACATTTTAAATATGCCTAAGAAGAATTGCGATTCCTGATATTTCCATGAACGTGCATGTGGATCGCTCCAGCCCTATCTGTGTCAAGGATCCTTAGGATCCTCCAGTTTTATCTGAAAATGAAAATCATAAGGCATATCTAGTTTCTACAGTGGGTGTGGAGTTGATTTTCAGAAAGGGGAAAGCTTATCAGCATTTTCATTGCAATTGCAGTTCACTTCACAGACAGCAGAGGGCTCTAAGAATTACAAAATTCTCCTTCAGAGGCGTTATTTAAGAATGAATAATGAGTAATTATTATTACTTTGTCAAGCAGGTCATTATATAAGTAAGTACAGTACTCTATTGGTTCTTTAGGCCCTTTTTTCCTCCCAAAAATGTAGTTAATATGGTTATATTACTTTGTTTTATATATCACTTTTGCATACTATATACGATACTATGCCAAAATATTGTTCCTTTAGATAATTTTAAATAATTAGAGAATTTATAACTTTAAATAAATGTATCATATCGTGATACAAAAAAATCCAACTTCATAGGAACAAAATAGGAAATTCTGACCATCCTGATAAACGTAAATATTTTATTACAGACATCATCCTGAGCAACTAATACCACCTGAAAGTGTCATATTGTGACATTCTGTCACTTGATCTATTGATGTATCATGCTGATGCACCTAAATGAGCCATAGTACTTTTTGAAAATGCGTGTGCATATGTTTTGGAATGTAGTTCCATGTAAAATAGTCTTATCATAAATTTTCCCCACACAGTACTGTGTGAACATATGCATATAATCTGTGACCAAATGCACAGCTATATTTCAGTTTACACTGCTAATGAATAGGCCATGTAATATTTTGGCACTGCGTGAAATTAAAACCATACACTGAGGAGAATGAGTTATAAAATCAGAATTCAGCTGTTCCACAGTTTTAAACAGAATGACCTCACGAAGCGCAGAGGGCCGCCTGCAAAGGCCAAAATAAGCAGCCTGAATGTTATATAAACATTATTTAGGTCCAGTTTATTCCCCAATCGGGGAGTTTGACAGAAAAGACTGGCGCAAAAACAGAGCCAGGCCAGTTAGTCTCTCCACTCACCACTTCACTCACACAACAGAAGGCAATGAGGGTTCTGCTGAGATGTGGAGTTTTATTTAAAGTCAAGTAGTCAGCGGTACACCCCATGGTCTAAGACGGTAAGAGAATGTATGTGCCTGTGTGTGTGTGTGTGTGTGTGTGTGTGTGTGTGTGTGAGAGAGAGAGAGAGAGAGAGAGAGAGACTTTTTCATAAATTACTGCAGATCATTTATCAGAACAGTATTTACACAGCCACCAGTAAAGGCATAAAGAAGACTGTCAGACTACCTGTATTACCAAAAACAGACTTACTTTTACTAACAAAAAACACAGACAAATGACAATTTGCTTCTTTTTGGCATGGTTTCATGTCACAGTTCCTATGGCAATGGACACCATGTGCTCATGTTTGTTTTAGTTCTAAGTTTTAGCAACTTATATTGTACTATTTTGCACTATTGTCACTGGATTCACTTTCTAAAGAACTGTGTACTGGTTGAAAATGACAATAAAATTGTCAGTTGAAATGACAATAAACTCCACTTGACTTGACTTGACTTGACTAGTTTCTGTCCTGATCCTGTTTCTGCCGCTGTCCTGTCATTGGTCTGTTACCCTATTGTGATCACCTATTCTGAGTATAGTTCTTGATTAGTTTGCCTTCTTATATCCTGTATATATCATTGTGTGTCATGAGGCCTGTCATGAGGTCTGAGGGTCTGAGTTTACTCACATGTATCCTGACACACTGTCTATTCACCGCACATTACACCATATCTCCACCCAGTAACACCAAACCCAGTAACATGGCAGCCAAACCTTACACCTAGCGACTGTATCTATACAACATAAATAGGAGAACATATTTACAGACACTAAACAATACCAACAAAGGGAATATAGTACATAGTGGGAATATGTACGAGTCTAGAAAACAATATCAAATGGTCAATAACGAGCTTTATATGGTAAATGGTCAATAACGAGCTTTCAGCAAATCAAGTGGCAGCAGTGCAGTGTGTAAAATCATGCAGAAACAGGTCAAGACCTTCAGTTAATGTTATGTGAGCTCAGTGACATTGACCGTGGCATACTGCTCTCCTGGGATTTTAACATAAAACAATAACTGGAGTTTACACAGAATGGTGCGAAAAACAGCACACCTTGTTGATGAGATAGAACAGAGGAGAATGGCCAGACTGACAGGAGGTCCACGGTAACTCTTTACAACCATGGTGAGTGGAAAAAGCATCTCAGAACACGTCAAATGTCGAGACGGATGGGCTACAACAGCAGAAGTCCAAAATTGGGTTCCACTTCTGTCAGCCTGAACAGGAATCTGAGGCTACAGTTCAAGTTCAAGTTCAAGTGGCGTTATTGTCATTTCAACCATATACAATTGGTACAGTACACAGTTTAACAAAACAACATTCCTCTGGGACCATGGCACTACAGTACATAAACAACACAGAGGTACATGAGACAGTGGGCGTAGGATCACCAAAACTGGACTGTTGAAAATCGAAAAAAGACCAGCCCATTTCTCCAATCTTCAAATGTCCAGTCTAGGGAAACCTGTGCCCACTTTAGCCTCAGATTCATGTTCTTTGCCAATAAGAGCAGAAGCCAATAAAGAGTTTATTACTTGAAATATTTCAACATAGTGCATGCTAGTAGCATCTGGTGGTGAAAAGCATGGAGTGCAGATAGTAATCTACTGCATGCTAGTGGAGGGTGCAGAGGGTTTGGGGGTTCCAGCTAACAAATCTGTGTGTTCTCATACTGTGAAAAGCATTGGATTATTATTATTTTTTTTTTTTTTTATGTAAAGGCAACTCTATATAATGCTGTATTACCAAAAAAATGCACTTAAAGGATATCTCTACTATATCCAATTCTCTCAAATCTCTACTACCTCAATGACCATCAAAACACATACTAAGGTTTGCATTTCTTTTGAATTTCTACTTTTCTTTCCAAACCAGTCACATGGTTGTTATGAAAGAACAAGTCAAGCATAATGTTAGGAAATAAAGTGTGTTGGTTTTTTTGTATGTGCCTCAGAGTTTCAGTATAAAGGGTGCCATCACTATTAGTGATTGTTCTACTCCCGATAAGGCTCTCCAGCTCATCACAGCTCCTGAATTGTGAGATAGCAGATTCACTTGACTCACCACCAGTATGTAAAGCCTGACTCACTTTTCCCAATGACCAATCACTGATCACCACTGTTCCCAACATCCAATCAGTGGTCACTATTTTTCCTAACAACCAATCACTGATCACCATTGTTCCCATCATCCATTCACTGATCACCTCTTTTCCCATCATCCAATCACTGATCACCGTTGTTCCCATAATCCAATTACTGAGAAACATTGTTCTCAAAAACTAATTACTGATCATCTTTATTCCCAATAACCCAGTTTACCCAGTTTTCCTTCATGTCTATTTCCCAGCTTCTTACTACCACTGCTTCATTTTGTCTGAACTTCAGGCTACACTTCACTTAAATGCAGGGGTGGAAAATACTCGAGTAATTGTATTTCATTCCTATAGTTCTATCATTGCTATAGTCTAAAATATTTAGGTGTATTTATACTTTACTTATGTATTATTGAAACTGAATACCTGTACTCTTACAAAAGTATCTTTACATTATACATTTTTATTTAAACCTTCAAAGTACTCATTATAAATCATTATGGTCTTTTCTTCTCTCATCCAGCCTATGAGTGTATGCTATATATCAATCAAATGGGCTCAGTTTATCATCCAATCAGGTTCATCTGTGTAGAAAATAACTATCCATAATTTGTAATCGTCTGTGAAATTCGCATGCTACACAATGTAGTTAGCACTGTGGCTATCTGTGTGCATTTGAAGAATGATAAGCCACAAGTTCAAGCTGTGTGGAAGTTGAAGATGAGCACCCTGGCCCTACCTCAGCAAAATGTGTCAATATGCTGGAGTAAGCAAAGAAGTGTATAAAACTTGTCTTCTTCGCCTCCTTACAAGGAATGAGCTCCATCTAAATTGAAAATGCATGCTGAGATAAGCTTTGATTCTATGCTAACATTAACTGGCTATATTTAACTAAGTTGCCCTGTTTTTCAAATTCTAGCTAATAGTAAATATTGGTTATTTACCAAATATTTTACTTCTGATTAGTTTATTCATTATCAAACTACGTAGAGTTAGCCATGAATATGACTAGCAAACCTACAGAGATTGGATTATATATTTCATTTTTAGTACTAAGAATGACGGAAATATGACATTAACATAATTTGATTAGTTAACAACATTTACTTTTTAATTTTTAATCCTTGAGTGCATTTCAAAGTAGCAACCTTTTTAACTTTCACATTTACAAATTACATTTGGTTGGATACTTCCAGTTTTAATTGGATAAGGTTTTGACACATTGACTATATTTTCACTTAAGTAAAATTTCTTCACTTAAGTACTTTTCCACACCTGCTTAAATTTATAAGCAGTTGTTTGTGGTGTCTATTTATTCTACTTAATTCTAAGTGTATTCAGAAAAACGTCCTTCTCTGTGTAACATAAATGACCTTGACAGTTATGTGAATACACAGATTTGTCCATTACTCATCTGGCAACTTCAGAAGTTCTTCTTTATGAAACATAAATGATGTTGACAGTTTAGTGAATATGCAAATTAGTCCTTGACTAATCTGGCAACTTCTGGTAACAACACTGCCTGCATGCTGGCGTGGAGAGGGGGTGAGTAAGGAGCACATTTTTTTCCACATATAACCACATGATATCACATTGCATCACGTAGTCAGGCATACTGTATGTATACTGTATACTGGAGGTATATTGGAGGTATAGTGGATATCGTCTGGCACATATACTGTATTTGTTGCTTGAGTCTGCTTTGCTCATGATTGTATTGACATTTTTGCAATAAATTAATTAAATACGACGTCACTATGTGGACTTCAGTTTTTATATGCATGTCACACTGTGCTATTCTCTCTCCCTTAGCCTCTCAGAGACTTTATTTTGCAACTTTCAGTCACTGTGGTGCTCTTCTGTGGTGCTCACAGGGTGACATTTTGGGTAGGGTAAACAATGCTAAGGCTCCTGTTTTAAAAAACATTGCATACTATTGCATAACTTTTCTTCACATACTGGAAATGCCGCCCTCTGAGTCATGAAAGCCTAGCGCTGAGATCCTTTCATTTTAATCATTTAATTCTCTATCTTAAGCTGTTCTCTAAAGTCTGCAGACATGCTGTGCTATGTTCGTTTTTAGCTTACTGACCCGACTGCATTCATTTATTCCCATCAAAGTGTTTGGTGATTTTTTTCCAGAAAGTTTTGAGTGACTTGTAACTGCTGAGGAGTTGCATCATACATTGCATCAACTCTCTATGATATTCAGACATGTTAAAGACGTAACTAGTTCACCCTGTAGTGAAAATCTAATTTGCATTATCAGTGCAATGAGTATCAGTGCTTTGTGGAAGAGGGGCTTTGTACATGGCCTTAGGCATGGAGGGATTTTAAGAAGTTGTGGTGAAATTACAGGGTGTCATTCATATAATATAAACACAACAGACCCCCAGCCATTCACTGAGATGTGAACAGTAGAGAGATATGTCTCTTTGTAAATAATTAATGAATGAAGGAAGGTTGCTGACTTATCAAACTGGACATGGTAGATTTGGTTATAATAGCAATGTGTCTGCGGTGCGCTATCCAGCTACCAGTCTAAAGACTTACAATCAGTTACTTACAAAGGGACTGGATTTCTGTACAATCCCTCTTGAATATTAGACCGGACAAATCAGTGCAGTACTTGCAACACTGCTTTTTTTTTATTATTATTATTATTATTATTATTTTTCCACAATGCTTTGCTGTCATCATGTGGCCAGCATTAGAACTGCAAGGTCCAGACAGAATAAAAGCTGAAGAATGTTTTAAGATGTTTTAAACACACATAATTAGGTATTTGCCCTTAAAGTGTTGGCTCTATAGTCATTACTTGGAGAATTTGCTAGTAAAGAAGTTGTTAAATTCATCCGGTATCAATGTGATATCATGTCCTCCATGATATAGATGTTCGAGGCCTGGACCTCATATTGAATTTAATATTGTGATTTTGAAATTGTAAAAATTCCCATAAAGTTATCAACATTGTATAATTATACAGCAAAATGATTTTAAGTGTTATCACTGCCTTTATATGATCTTTCCAGCAGTGAGAGTTCCTGTGCATATTAATTGCATGAGGTTATAGGGAACCACCTTCTGAAGCTTTTATTAACTAATAAGAAGATGTAGAAGCGTATGTATGTATTTACTTAACATAAATATGAATATTCATTGATTTGTAACCTTCTATTGTTCTCACCTCACTATAAAATAAGGAAACCTCCTCTGACCAAGGGCACACTCCTGCTAATTAGAGGGGAAGAATAAATTTCTCTCTATTGTCTGCTGAACTTTATTTGGGGAGTAGGGAAATTCTCCTACAGGAATATTACCTGGAAAAATCTTTATTTAACACTGAGTTTTACTTTTAAAATGCTATTTTTGTTATAAATATAATGGCTTGCAATGGCTTGATTTTACCAAGTAACACGTATAACACGTTCAAAAATAGATTTGACCCAAGAGTATTTCAAACAGGGAATATAAAAGCATTTGCAATGCTATTCCCTTACATCTTTTACATTTGATTAGCAATTCATTTGGATATTGTAACAGAACATGTTGATCAGCTGAACTGATTTATAATATTATACATGGTAAGATTTTTGGAGACTAAAGTGCTAAAATAAAGGTAAAAGAATATGAAATAAAAGATAAAAAAAAAAGATCTTTTCTTGTTATATATGTTATCCCAAGGCCAAAGAAACAAACTATAAGATAATAACATTAATAACATTAATTGAAACATCAAACTTTAATCCAAATTCGACTTGTTTTTTTTTTTCTTAATGTGTTATTAACATACATTAACATTTTATTGTTTACTGTTATTCAATTATTAAAAACAGAACAAAGCAAAACGTTATAACAATATAAAAAATGAAAAACAAAGCAAACAACAACGTGCGGGAATCTTTGACGTGGGCGGGGCTTCTGTGTCGCTTTATGGGAAATGTAGTCCTTGAAAAACATTTGAAAGTCGTATTACTAGTTCGCTTTCATTTCTCAACTTCTTTGGTTATGTTATCACGATTATTGACTGAATTCTGTTTTGATAACACTGCATTTTCAATAGTTGCAAGTTGCAGTCGGTGTTACCTTCATATAAAGGCAGTGGGAGAGCATCTCTTCCGGGTTGTGCTCAGTGGGCGGGACTTATACGTTAGCCTCATGTCCGTCCCCGCCCCTTTCCGACAGGACCGGTTTGTGGTAAACATGTCGCTGCAGTCCTGCTCTAAATTGCTCTTCAGTATTAAGAGACTAAGACCCTGTCTTCTTGACATGAAGAGCGGCTGTCCGTATGTCATAAGGCGTTTCACGTCCGAGCTGAAAGGTACCCGGCATGACACTCCTGGCATAATGAATAGTGAGCTAATGTTTATTTAAATTATTCAGAGCGTCCTTAGTGACATTTCACAGTCTTCACTGTGACACAAGCCTCACGCGCTTGTCTTGCATTACACTACAGCAGTCATCTGCTTCCATTTTAACTAGATTATATATAATAATCATCATCATTTCAGCATGACGGACTTGTTTTATCTAATGCACATGTACATTAAGTACAGGACATTTTCAGAATCATAGTTTTCTCAAGTGCAATGAAGCTGTATAATTCAGGCAGTGTGACTCAGGTCAAAGCTCAGACCTCTTTATTATCTCCTTATTGTGCCTTTATTATAATCCACTTTTAGTATATAACATAAACCAGTATTACAGTGTTCCTTCTTGCTTAATGTAGTGTATGTATATATATATATATATATATATATATATATATATATATATATATATATATATATATATATATATATATA
>CM075003.1:26663473-26679987 GCA_037576675.1 Pangasius sanitwongsei | reverse complement strand
CTGAGTTCATACCCACACACACTTCTGGCTTTTCTGAGTTCATACCCACACACACTGCTGGCTTTTCTGAGTTCATAGCCACACACACTGCTGGCTTTTCTGAGTTCATAGCCACACACACTGCTGGCTTTTCTGAGTTCATACCCACACACACTTCTGGCTTTTCTGAATTCATACCCTCACACACTGCTGGCTTTTCTGACTTGTCCCACACACACACACACACACACACAAACACACACACACACACACACACTGCTGGCTTTCCTGACTTTGTCTCACACACACACACACACACACACACTTCTGGCTTTTCTGAGTTTGTCCCACACACACTGCTGGCTTTTCTGTTTGTTGAAAACATTACTCTGGATAACAGATGTTTAATCTGTCTATTCAAATCTATAGGGTAGCCCCACGGTTTTGGTGTTTAAGGCCAGCAGTTTTTGAGAAGTCGGATTCTTTGAAATGTTGAGTAACAGATGTATGTGCTGCCTCTTAAAATGCTCACCCTCATCCTGGCAAATAATGCAAAGCTATTTCTTTCTCACAAGCATTTACATTTACAGCATTTGGCAGACGCCCTTATCAGGAGCGACTTACAGAAGTGCTTTGAAGTCTCTATCAATAAATACATCCCGATACTGATTCACTAAGTCCAAGAATAAGAGTACGATCAGCTTTCTAAAATTCAGTTCGGTTCACTCTTATTTGTGCAGCACTTTTAACAATGGACACTGTCACAAAGCAGCTTTTACAGAAATATTCTGGATATAAATTTTAAATTTATAAATTTATCCCTATTTAATAAGCCTTCCTGTTACAACATGAGGAAGAAACCTTGAGAGGAACTAGACTCAAAACGGAACTCATCCTCATCTGGGTCACACCCAATAGTGCGATTATAAATCTTTTCCCTTCTATAACTGAATAATATTGAGTCAAAAAGTGCAGTTGTGTAAACAGGAACTTATGAGCTTAGGAGCATCTTATGAGTTTGAGCATCAGAGTCATTTCTGAATTCATTATAGTTTTAGCTTGAAGTCTGTTGTGTTGAAGTTATCAACTGTTCAGTGATGGAGACTCGAGTGCAAAAAAATAAAAGTAACTTCTTAGATAGACGCCCTTTTATATAAGGTTCTACATTCTAAACTTTTATGGTGCTCTCAGAGAGACTAATGTTTTAGAGCAGGGGTCGTCAACAGACACATTGTAGTCCAGATACAGACCCGGCTACGGTATTTCAATGTATCAAACCAAGAACTCAGAATAATGTAGCAGAATTGATTAACATACAAAAAACCTGGCTGTATTTCAGTGACTCTTTTTGTTTAAACATGTACTAGCTCACCTTTAGAGCAGATTCTCTGTTGCAGCCAATTGCATGCATTTATGTAAATTATTTAGCTGAAGGCACCGAGAAATTTGAAATTTTCAGACTGATAATCATAGACCTTAAATCATAGATTAAAAAAATAAAGTTAAATTAAAAATCCATTCCCTGGTCTGATTAGTGAAGTGACAACCTGGCTTGTTCAAAAAAGTCAGTGATGAAAACAGAATGTTTAAAGATGACTGGACAGAGAGGTATGTGTTTGTTCTCTGCTTTAATTTCGAAATGATGTAGCTCATCTGTTCAGATACTATGGCACTAGTCAAAAGTTGTAACCTGAAGCTTCACTAAAAAACAAAACATAGCCGCTTCAAACTTATTTCTTATTTATAGTTAATGGTTAAACATTAAAAAGTAACTGTTGTCATTGTCATGTTAGCTGCTTGACCTTTTGCAAGCAAGGAATTTTGCGTCAGTGGACCACCTTTCAATCACTTTTCCAAAACCAGTCTGATTATATTTCTCTTAAAGGGACAATTTGTAATGTTTAAAGCTATCTGCTGTCAGCAGGACAAAGCCTGAAATGACGAACCCTCCAAAGAAGTCAAATCCGTTGTAGTGCAGTGTTGCGAATTAGTTTCTTTTACAGGTATTTTTGAAGTGATGTAATTATTATAGACATAGAAACACTTTTAAACATTACAAACAGCACCTTTAAGTTTGTTTCAGACCCAGACATCATTGTGGAAACAGGAATGGAGAGTTTGCATCTAAAGGGGTCTAGGGAACCACATAGAAAAACATGCTTAAATAAACGCAGCCGCTTGTTTCCTTTTCATCGTGTCTGTGGTGAGAAGAGGTGACACGATTTTGGTTATGTCTTTCTTGGTTAGCGGTGAAATGCATGCAAATAGTTGTGTTTTTATGTATTTATTTTTAGCATT
Organism: Pangasius sanitwongsei; assembly: GCA_037576675.1. NCBI lineage: Eukaryota > Metazoa > Chordata > Actinopteri > Siluriformes > Pangasiidae > Pangasius > Pangasius sanitwongsei. Next base: position 26,677,710 of record CM075003.1, on the reverse strand, counting down.
CTTCGCTTCATGTGAAGGTTACAATTGCAGCCAAATTCCCAAATGCCCTCTCATTATAAAATCCTGCAGACGCAGCCCATGAGACCTCATTAAATTGTGGATGGTGGACAGTTAAATTGAAGTGATTTACAGCACTCATTTTATGCAGTTTAATTTTTCTCTTCGGGGTAATTTTTCTCTTTCTCCCTTTGTGTGTGACAGAGACGCATGTAGACTAGCAGAGTTGACGTGTAACCGATGCCTTATCCAGCTATGAACTATGACTCAACCCTCAAAGGCTTGCATTTTGTATTAAACTTTACATGCAAAAAATGATGTAAAAAAAGATGTACGTCAGTAAGCTCTGTGCCTGCTATCTAATCTAATCTAAAAGAAAATACTTTTTAAAAACTGGGATGTTTATTATAATTGAGACCATTATCATCAGTTGCATCTCATGTTTTTAAATTAATAACATCAAGAACAATTTCTGCAACAAGTTTCCAAAAGCAGATTGGGTTTTGTGTGACATACATGTGCTTCGCAGTTTAATTCTCACTGTTATAATATCAACAGTTGAACACATTTGTTAAAGGGTCCAGTCAGATATCACTTTGAAGCTTTAAAGACCGTTAATTCTTGTAACTGCAACAAACTATAGTGTTCAAAAGGAAAAGTGATTAAAACAGGTGAAATGTAAGCTTACAATAGCTCTGCTTGGAAACATAACCCAGGGAAAGCCATAGTACCATTAAAGTGAATCACTTGTTGGGCTTTAAATTGTAAATCTGACTCATATAGAGGTTGTTTTCTTGTCTTTAGCACTTATTTTTGTCCTGCACTGTTTGAGTCCTTGATTGACCACCTCGGTTTAGGGCTAAAGGGAACAAAGTGTTCCTAAGTTTAAACATTTTAATCTGAGAAGGATAATTATGACTCCTAAATTAAGTTTGCACACTAACAAGCACTCTACCAATTTTAAAACTGGATTTTATCCTTTTATTTGGTCAAACCACTTCAGGATTTTGGAGAAGCATTGTATCCACATTTTATACAAGTGTAAATGCCACTCATTTACATTTATGGCATTTGGCAGACGCCCTTATCCAAAGCGACTTACAGAAGCGAAAGGACATTACGGTGATGGTGGCTTATGGTGATGAACATGCGGAACAAATACCAAAGTTGGCGCCTGTAAAATGTTAGCTAGATTTAAAAAACAACATGAAAAATCATCTATCATCTAAAATGAGGAACAGCCCTGCAAGTTGATGTCCAAATATAATTAGCTAATTTGCATATTACCATACAATACTGCTGTCGAGTTTCAGGCTAGTTATCCAGAAACGCATTTGACCACAAGGTTAAAACCATACCACCATAACACCATAGTGTGACATCTTGCACTGCATCGAGACATCATTCAATTCCATTATAACAATTGTTTCAAGCCACACTGGCATCAGATGCTCATCAAACTCAGGCTGCCCTTGTTTTATGCTTCCTCTCAATTTTTTCCACTCGGGAGTGAAGCATAAGCCCCATAGCAATCCATTAAACCACATTTTTATAGGCTGTGCATTTTATTTAAAATCACACTCTGCAAAGGTGTCCTGATTGCACAGCCTGGAGTTGCATAGCAGATTGTTTGTCCACTCTGATGCTCATTTTACACCAGTATGAGGAAACAAAATAAATACAAATACACTGGTTACAGGGAGTATGAAGCAGAGTCCTAATTTTGGTGTTACATCCTCTTATATAATCCCGTATAGCTCCTGTATGTAAGTTACAAACTGAGGGACATTTCTACAGGAAACTGAGGAGGTAATGAGCAACAGGTGAGTGTAATTAAAGTAAGTAAACAGGAGAGTTTGCTTGACATGGCTGAGAGCGATGTGGTTGTTACTGTTAATATTAGTGGCAGCTGGTGGTGATATTACATGAGAGGAATAAAATCTAATATCTATCAATAGCTCAACATTTAAACTATTAGGGCTGAGCAATACATTATATCCTGAGGTCTCACTAATAATAATAATAATAATAATAATAATAATAATAATAATAATTGCTAAGAATTATGTGTTCAATTCTGCAAATGCAAATGATATTGGGGCAAATTATCTATCTATATCTATCTATAACACACACACACACATAAAGGTGATAGGGGGCTGTATTAGTGATTTCTAATTTTTTTTTTAGTGTTTTAAGCTCATTTTGTTTGACTGCTTTCATGCTGTATTTCCTCTGAATAGCAAACATGGTAAACAGACTAGCTATATAGCTTGAACCTTTTTGTTCAACCAAAAACCACTAAACCTGCGGTTCTGTTGGTTATCATTTTGTGTAATTGTACTCTGATTTGACAATGTGTGCTTAGTCTATCAACTTTTTCTTTCTCCTTCAAACACATTTTAGGGTGAAAATGATGATAGAATAAATAATCCACTTAATTCACGCTCTGTGTAGTCATGGCACAACTGTCACTGATGCGCGAATCTACATCACTGGGCTCGTTACAATTAGCCCACAGCCTTGCTTTATATCAGTCTGTGTGTTTTTCTTATGACCGCTGGTGGTGCTGTTGCAGTCGGTTTCAAAAAAATCCAAAATAATACTCTTTAAAATATTAGTGAAGCGCAAATGAGACAAAGAGGTTAATATCGTTCTCAAAACAAATAATTTGCCAGAATTGTAAATCCACCTATTCATAACTGATAATATGCTGGTGTCAGAGACACATTTCCTAAAGCTGTATGTTCAAAATAAAAGTGAATCTTGTTCGTTCCTCAGGTAGAGGAAGACATGCCTGTTAACCTCACTCCAAAAAAAACATCACACACAAAAAAATCACAATCCCCTGTCTTACTGCTTGAGTTAGTAGTACTTTAATTAGTTTTTAATTGGAGACCACAATCAGGAATGGTGGAAGCCATTCGTTCATGTCCAGCTGATGTATAGCCTACGTGACAGCTTTGGCAAGGTTACTAGATTGGTCCCAAGTCTTATGTGATTTGAACCATGAACCACACAGGCCCCACACTGCCATGTCTTTCCATGACTTACTGTCATCACTTGGCCGATTGCTTCAACCCCGAGAGAGCAAGACAGCGATCTGGTGGCAATTTGGAGTGACCCCATTTTATTCAGGTCTAGGTTGTCAGCAAACAGGTACTGAATAACCTGTGCAGTCTGATTGCTTATGTAACCACTTGAGTTCCCTGAGGCGATCTCAATCCCATGTTTTGGCAGACGACATGCAGAACCAGTGCTTGCAGTCAAGACATAATTCGCCTGGTCCTCCAGAGACATGGTTCATGAAAAAGGGAGATTAATCAAATGCTGACCTCACTGTTTTCAGCTCTCTTTCTGCACTCATTGAGGTATATCATGAATGTAGAGAGGGTGGCCAGAGTGTGGCCTCAGGGGTTTGAACCAGAGAGTCTGTTTTCCTTCTGTGAAGGCCTGAAGTCGTATAAATTTCTACTCTGAGGGTCAAAGGATTAAGTGTGCTGGTTATTTGGCCATTGTGTTCTCCATCATAATTTGAGTGTATTTAAAAAATAATTAGTAAGTCTCTAATGACACCACAAGCCATGTGGATATGTAATGATCTGAATAATTGGGAAACATATTGTGCATGTTCCTAGCAGACTTCGCTTTACTATATGATCAGTCTTGTTAGTGTGGTTGTCTGTCCACACTTTTAGCATGATAATTACTTACAGTCACTAAATATTTTTAAGCATTAGAGCAAAACCCACCAATATAACTTGTCATCTGATAACCTGTGAGATGTAACCTCATTGGCAACCATGTGCATACAGGATACCTGTAAAATGGAGCCAAGACATGAAGAGGTGAGTGAGGAGAAACAACCAGCATGCCAAGAGAAGTTGAAATACTGTGACACATCAAATATTCTCCTAGTCCACATATAATTGCTGGACAACATCATCCAATTTGAGGAAATACTATGCTCTCTTTTTCTCAGAAACGTGGCTTAGCCGAACTGCACCTGGCATGGTGATACAGCTGGATGGCTTTTCTTTAATCCATGGGAATCTCACAGAAACCTTGAGCAAAAAAGGAGTGGGAGTTGTGTATTTCCTGATGAACTCTTCCCAAACCACATTAAGACATGAGGGAGTTGCAGATAGACTATATAATCGTGGAACAAACAAGAATATGTTACTGACATTTAATCAGAAAACATTTAGATTCACTGTAATGCAGCTACCAGAGGAACTACCTCTGAGTAAGACACTCAGATTGTGACGTAACAGAGCCAAAGGTTTTAAAAAAGTGTCTAACTCACGCTATATGTAAACAACAGTAATGCTGGATCAAAACTAATCTATTTACAGAATGATAAAGTGGGCATTTCTGCATCCAGTAGGAGACACATTATTTTAAAAATTTATGTGGTAGTTTGACCTGACATGAATAAATGGTCCACCAGAATAGGACTCACTAGTTAGCCCAATATCTCTGTTTTCACATGACTCATCTCTCTGTTGCATCAGAGTCCAATGCCTTAACCATTCAGCTATAGTTAAAAAAAAACATGCAGCATTTATCTTTATGGCAGCAAAGACTGTGAAAAATCAATTCAATGTGCTTAAAGCCTACATTGTGAAACTACAATCACAATATGCTGGAAGTTATGATACAGAACTGATGTGGCATGGAATACAAACTTTCACAGACTATAAATCAACAAATGACTGCCATTTTTGCCGATAGCTGTACCCTCACAGATGATTATAACAGTATTTTTTTTTTTTTTAAGCTTGCCAATGAAGACCCTTTTATACAAATCCAAGAAGCCTCAGATGAATTTGATTTTTATACTCATTATTTGAGAGTAAAGTTTAAACAAGAACACTTTGACAAGCAGCTGGAATCCACATTTTTAAAAACTTCACTGATCAGCTAGCTTGTATGTTCATGAGCATTACTAACATATGGACATTTGATGCATGTATTGTGAAATATTTAAAATGATGCTGCTCTGCATTAATAGATTGATCAATAGATGTACTTTATTGATCCCCAAGAGAAGATTTAGGTGCTATAGCAGCAAAAGACATTGATGCCCTAGACATTGTTACACATTCAATACATACAATATTAACAAATAACACACAGTGCAAAAGACATCAGTGATACAACAACAATCAAGTGATTGTATAGATAGATTGTATGTATGAATGAATTCTGTCATGTTATTCATTTATTCTGGGAGGCTGGGGGTGGGTGCTGTTGGGAAGAGGTGTTGTGGAGTGTGATGGTAGCTGGTCGAAAAGACTCCCAATAGTGCTTCCTGGAGTACTTTGGTGGAGTAAGCCAAGGGCTAAAGCTGCTCTTGGGAAATGTGCCATGGAGTGGATGGGCAGAACTATTTGAGATGAAGTCCAGTTTTTCAGCCATCCAATTTTTCCACGATCTTTGTAATTGTTTCCAATGAGTCGAGAGTTAGTCATGAGATGGACTTGGCTTTCCTGATCAGGTTATTGAGGTGCTTGGCTTCTCCTGAAGTTATGCTGCTCCCCTAGCAGCTGGTCACAATTAACTGACCCTAGTAGTCTGATGCACACATTGAAGGACCTGAGCCTTTGTGGGAAGAAGAGTCTGCTCTGGCCTTTCCTGTATAGTGAATTGGTGCTGTCTGTCCGGTTCAATCTGCAATTCCGGTAGATCCCAAGGTACCTGTAGGACTGCAACATCTCCATTTCCTGCCCCTAGATTGTTACCAGTCTTACAGTCTCTTTAACACCACTGTTTCCTTTGTCTTACCAGTGTTAAGCTGCAGGTTGTTTATCCTGCATCAAAAGACACCACCAGTCCTCTGTAATCTGATTCATATTCATTGTGAATGCACCCCACAATGGTGAAGTCATCAGAAAACATTTGAAAGATAAGTTGCTCCAATGTTGGTCTGCCATCTCTGACACACAGTTCTGGACCCTCACAAACTGTGGCCTTTTAGTCAAGTAGTACACAATCCAGCTAACTATAGTGATATCCATGTTCATCACCCTAAGTTTGTTCCCCAGTTAGACAGGCAAGATGGTATTAAAGGCAAAATTAAATTGAAGAATATGATCTTCAGTGTAGCTATAGGTTTGACCAGGTGTGTGTGTGTGGGATCTGTGTAGCATGTAGATCAGAACATCATCCACGATTAATTGTGCCTTATAGGCAAACTGTAGTGGGTCCTGATATTCCATGACCAGTGGCCTGTAGTGGTCTGTTTTAGGACTAGCCTCTCTAAGGTCTTTCATGTGAGCATTGAGTGCAAAGGGTCTGTAGTCCTTAAGAGTGCTGGGGCATCCTGTTTCTGGCACTGGAACGATGCACGGAGTCTTCCAGCACTGGTGCACTTTCTGTAGTCTTAGGGAGTTAGAGAACAGGTGCTGTAGCACAGGTCTTCAGCACCCTGTGCCTTGTCTTTGCAGAGGTTTCCCAGTCCTGTCCTCACTTGTTCACATTTTCCACACAGAAGTTGATGTAGTCTATAATACAGTGGCTAAGTCCTCCATTTTCCTCCTCAGATGATTTACAAAGCATATCCCAGTCAGTCTCTACAAGTCCATTCTGCAGAGCCTCCTCAGCCTTCTTTGTCCATTTCTTCACTGTCCTGATGTTAACAGGGAGCTGTTGAACTACGAGTATGTGAGGGTAAATTGCACTAAATTGGTGGCAGAGCAGCAGTCTTGTATGCCTCCTTGACATTGGCATATACCAGATGAAGCATCCTATTGTCTTGTGTGATATACCACATACTGTGAGAAATTATGAGTGTGGAGGAGAGGGATACATGATTAAAATTTCCAGAGATTGCTGTGAATGCATTGGGATGATCCGCCATTATTTTACTAACCACAGAATGTATCTGCTCTGTTGTAGTTGCTGCGTTAGCAGAGGGTGGGGCATACAAAATCAAAACAATGGGATGTGAAAACTTCTGACGCATGTAATATGGCCACAGTCCAATACCGAGGAGCTCAGTATTTCAGTTACAAACTTGTGCTTTGAGAGTAACGTGTCCGAGGTTACACCATTTATCATTCACATGAACAGCAAGTCCACGTCTTCAGTTGTTATCACTCCTGTTCTTCATGTGCCTGTCTGCACAGCCAATGTGAAAGCCATTCAGTGAAACTGCAGAGTTGGGAGTCTTGGCTTTGAGCCAAGGTTCATTGAAACACATGAGGCTACAGAGATTGTATTCTCCGTGGCTGCTGTTCAGTGCTGAGAACCCATCCATTTTTTTTAGCCAGAGACCTTACATTGTCTATGATGATATCAAGCAGATGAGGTCTTTGCCTCCCTCTTTTATTCCCATGGTCTTCTCTCGACACATCCTCATAAATTCACACGGCAGTTCGAGCTTAGGCACGGTGGTAAACAAAGGATGCAGGGCCAACATCTGATTCTGCGTGTATGTGAAAAGAGTCCTTCCTTTCTTATTATCCCATATATGAAAGACGAAAGTAATATTAAAATAGAAAGAGCACCAAAGAACTTCTTTTTGATTGCATTTCCCCTCTTAATAAACAATAAACCTAAACCTGTTTCTCTGTGAAAAATGAGCATTAAATATACAAAAGACAACAAAACCGGAAAAATGCCATGCCATTAGCATAGTTTTCAGTTTGCACTACAACTGCCAAAACAGATCAGTAGATAAAGGAGGTTGATCCTAACCCTATCTACATGTCAGCAGAAAAGATAGTGGAAAGGATCAGCAGCTTAAAATTCCCAAGAATGATCATGACCCAAGGGCAGATCATATTACTGCTATCACCACGAAAGCATAGCTGCGACTTGACTTTTCTAGACAGCTACAGAAAGCCTGCTGCTGCATATTTTACTCATCAACTTCTGTAACAGCACAGGAGAATCCATTCTCATTGATTGCTTTATGTCTAATAATAGCTTCTGAATGGCAAATGACCATGAGGCTCTGAAATGGGTAGCATTACATAAACAGAATAGAAGTATTGAAATCCTGTTACATTTTCTCATGAAATTAGTCACACTTGTAAATTAGCGCTTCTTTAGTTTTGGATCTTTCTGCACTGACATATCAAGAACCACCACCTTTTAGCTAAATGCAATCAAAGCAGATGCGCTACTGGTCGACGATGTAAATTACACGTCATAGTTCAGCAGAGTTGATCTTAACACAAAGTTTCTCTCTCAAAATGTATCCACATGATGTAAAAATTCTGAAGGCAAATTGTTTGATATAAATGTCCTTTAGCTTGCAAATCTTTTACTGACAGATGATGTGACTAGACCTTAATGGTCTTCTTGGCAGACAACCACTCACAACTGACCTGTTTTCTTAAAGGTGCTCTTAAGGTTCATATTCAGATAGTACTATGACGGGAACAGATCATCCATTTTTGGCTGATTTTTTAACTGTTATAACTGTATAACTGTCACATACCATGCTACAGTTTGATTGGCTGTCATTCAAAACAGCGTAGTGTTCATTAATACGGTGGCATGCATAATTTTCACCCCTTTGAACTTTTCCACAATTTCTGTTGTTACAATATATATTATGTCATGAACCTACACAATATAACCCACAAAATGGAAAGAATATGGCATAACTGCAGCTCTGCCTAGAGGAGGCTGTCCACCAAAAGTCAGTGCCTGGGTAAAGAGGGAATTTTTCAGAGAAGTAACCAAGAGGCTATAAAACATTTTAAGAGGCATTATCTTTTTTTTGCCAATACCACCAATTTCGTAAAATCTGAACAGGAGAAGAAAAGAAGAATTTTTTTTTTTGTTACAACCCAGGCTAAGTTACGCTGCAACATACGAAAAGGATAAGGGGTGGCAAGACCAGGATTTAATTTCCTTTTATTTGTTTTTGTTTTTTATTCCCTTTTTTACAAAAGAGTGGATTTAGTCTTTGGAAGCTGACCAGGCCAAAATAATAAACAAAATCCCTCAAGATATACACAGAATAAAGTAACTACCCTAGCCAACAAAAAGACACAAGAATACAATTTCTTTCCTCACTCTTTAACTAAAACCATCCAAAAAACAAGAGAACGTGGAAGAAACGTAAATGCTGTCGACTCCTTTCTAGCAACTATTTACAATGTACTATTTACAAGAAATGTGTATTTGTGTGCTACAGTACATGCGGGAGCAAGGCGTGTGCGAATTGTGATCCTCCGATCTTCATCCACAAACAGATTCAAGAACAAGACATTTCACAGTAGGCTGGGTCTGAAAGAATAGCAGATAAAAGAAAACCCATCCCACCACTGACGTAGACACACAGATAGCACACACAATAGACAAAAGTACAAAATTGGTCACATCTCCAATACAGTACAATATTCTTTTCTTCGCATATCCCAGCTTATTGGGAAGTTGAGTGCAGGATCAGCCATGATACGCCACCCCAGGAGCAGAGAGGGTTAACATGGATGTTGGCAGCATTTTTGGGTAACGGTACTGCCACTTTTACTCATGAAGCAGTGTTATGTAAGCAAACTGTTGAGTTCATACAACAGAGCTGCAATAAGACATCCGAACTGCAGAGCTGCATAACATACAAACATTAGCTGGAATAAAGCAAGGCCATTTAACGAACTAAGAAACAAACTATCAACTGGGCAACAGAATTGGCTAATATCAGCCAAAATGAGACAGTGGTGGCTCAGAGGTTAAGGTACTGGGTTATTGATCAGAATATTGGGAGTCCAAGCCCCAGTACTGCCAAGCTGCCACTGCTGCCCTTGAGTAAATCCCTTAACATTCTCTCTTTCTCACTATTTTCCTCCCAGTGTGATCACTATTTAAGTCTTTTAAATAATTTGCCTCCAGTCAAAAGTTGGCTTTGACTTTGTTCTGTTGTGTTTCGGTCCACTGTAATGAGAACAGGTAATAGCATGAGGCTGAACGCTTTCAAACTCTCCAAAACACAGCTGAACATGTGAGACTCTCAGAACTACGTGTACCATGCTTGGGACACAATGTAAATGCCGCATGTTGTTCATTCCCCAACAGTGCATTTTTGAGGTCTCCATGACCTGCTGAGACTGAATCCCCTGTTCCACAGAAGCGACATTGCACCCACTCTTTTGTTTTATTATTCAGGTTTAATTTCTTTACAGCAAATTAAATAAGATGAAGTGGCGTCTGAGAACAGCAGTTATTGTCAACACGTGTCCTTCGTTAAGCGGACCCACACATTCAAACACACTGAGGTTTGGAAAAGGATTCCTTTCACATGCTGTCAGACTTTCCAGAATAGAACCTAGACCACGTTTGATGAACTTTAGCAAGGTGGTCTTTAAGAAAGCTACAGTTAGTTTCAAAATTATTGACACTTTTTTTTTTTTTCTAAACCAATGATTTTTTAAAGCTGTAGTTGTAGGACTTTATTCGGGAAAAAAAAGACTATTGAGTCAAGGAAGGGAAAAAAACAGTCAACTTGACAATACTGTAATAGTAATTAACAGTTGAAGCTGTGTAAGAGGTGTTGAGTTGGAATTGTTTGGTAATTTGTATGCGTACATTATATGCCACCCAAAATACCCCAAAAGTCATCCCTCCCTGACTTTAGGCATGTGACTACACAGTGACAGACAAGAGTGTAATATTATATTATAAGGGGGAAAAGGATTCAGGACTGATGGAGTCAGATTTTTTTTTTGCTGAACAGCAAAGGCATTTATTTGCTTGAAAATTTGGTGGGAAGCTAGGGAAAGATAGTCATCTGATTCATCTCTGCTGTGGAATTTTAGGAGCTGCATTTTGGTGGTTGCTTTCACGAATTGCATATTTTTTGCAACTTCTAATAATTTTGCACTCAACTCCGAAACTGATCTCTAGACTTTTCTTTACCTTTCTCAACATCATACTGATGGAAATATTCACAAAAAGCATCACTGGAACTGCCACTGGTATCTTTGTTGTTGTTGTTGAATGAGACCTAAATGAATCTTTTTGGCCATGTACACGTTCAGATGTAGTGATTTACTATCATTAGAAAATGTCTGCTAATTTGAGTGTGCAATGGGATCAATTGTATGCACAAGTACTGGGCTTACTGCAGGTCTGAAACGATTACTGCCTTGATCGTCCTTACTGGGATTTTTAGCTGTTTATGCATTTTAACTGTTATCTGATTTGCACAGATCCATCTGTCTCTTTTCTGTTTAAACCCCTAATGAAACATTTCCTTTCCTCTCCCATAGTTCTCCAACATGAAACTCCTGAAGCAGCCAACTCTGCTCTGCCTGAGGCCTTTGCATGTTTATTTTGCTCTGGCAGCCATAGCTTTGGCTTGGGCATTTTGTCCTGAAGGCTAGTTCTTTGGAACATTTTCCCTCCCTTGTTTCATTTAAGGAGCGTGTGTTGGAGGCATGTTTTCCATTTTTCAGTGTGTGTCTGGACTGATGCTCATTGCATTTTGCTGGTGCTACAATGTGATTTATTGCCATTAGTTGTGAAGGCTAATTAAATTTGTTTGGATCTTAGCCTTCAGTAAATTGTTTTGGGTGTATTTTGCTCACCCAAGTTAAGATTGCAGTGTTGACAGCCTGTGAAGGGTTATTTATGTCCTGGTTAGAATTGAATTCAAGATGGCTTTAGGGAATTGGGGAATTCACAGCTTAATCATGCATATCAACAGTCTTAGTCTAAGTAAAATGAAGAGTAGTTAAATGGTCTCAATGAAATAAAACCTGACCACACACATTTTCTGTCAAATGAATTCAGGGTGCAAATTCTGAATAAACCCAAAATAAATACTCAGCTGTCCCGACTGCTGCAAAGGTGTAAGGAATGAATTTGGATCAAGATCTTTGCCAAATGCTGTATTGATTTACATGAAACTTGGCTGAAAGTTTTAGTCGTTTATTATGGATATTTATTAATAAATCTTCATTAGGATATTTCTAAAACTCTGTGCATGTCCAGGTTAAATACAGTAAAGCTACCCAGGAGGCCTTGAGATTTATACAAAGCTCTAAAATGTCTGGTGTTGTTTCCTCACATGGATGTATAAGCATTCTGTTTCAATGCATCTGTGTGTGTGTGTGTGTGTGTGTGTGTGTGTGTGTGTATTTATGTGTTATAGGCTATGGCCAGACTGGACCCAAGTCACACCAACCAGGATATGACTCTATAGCATCTGCTGTGTCTGGGATGATGCACATCACAGGTCCTGAGGTGAGAAAGGCTAAAGCAGGTACCATGTTTTTATGCTGAGTCATGATCTTTTATTTTACATTTTGTTTTACACAAGTTTGAATTTGTGAAGTTTTGTGAACAACATATTTTTCTCTAAGCACACAGAATTTAAACGGTGCCTTAGGTGTCTTATACTGTGGTACAACCTAAAAATATGGTATATTGTGGTATATAATATAAGTTTGAATAACATTACCTCACGCATTAGCGTTTATCATGAAATATGTGTCTTAAAGGATGGGGATCCAGTGAGGCCTGGAGTTGCCATGACGGATCTGGCCACTGGACTATATGCTCAGGGAGCGGTGATGGCTGGCCTGCTGCAGAGACAGCGGACTGGACAAGGTCTTCACATCGACTGCAACCTGCTCTCATCTCAGGTCAGCTTCTTCATCTTTAAAGTCAGTTCAGTCTTTAGTTTCCACTTCCAGAAGATTCCCTTGGGCTAAAATGCTTATAATATAAATGTGTACAACTGACAGACTTCACATGTATAAAATGACAGACATTAGTTCAAATAATGGTGAAAAAAAACAAAAAGTGGTGTTGTTTAAAAATGTACTTCTTTTCCAAGAAACATTTGTGATTTGAATTTCTTCAATGCCACAGTTTCTTTACTGGAGCACTAAAGATGAAATTATATGGGTTTATCTTCAAACATAAATGTTACTACAGGTGGATGACGTGTTTCAGCATTAAACACGTACATCATATGTACGTCACACACAACAGATAATGCATCCATTTGAATCGGCATATAATCCAAGAGGGATCTCTGAGATGCCTAAAACATAAAACCTGAGCCCACATGCCATCTATCAAGGTCATAAATAACAATGTATCGGAAGCCCACTCTTCCTTTCTGTATGATGGGAATCTTATTAAAATCCTAATTTTATAATGATGTATTTGTACAGCTTGTAGCTGTAGAGCAGGGGTGTCCAATCTTATCCACAAAGGGCCAGTGTGGGTGCAGGTTTTCATTCCAATCAACCAAGAGCCACACCTGATTCCACCTGTTTAATCAGTTGATCTTGGCTTTCTGTAGTAGACTCAGGTATGGCTTCTGCTTGGTTGGAATGAAAACCTGCACCCACACTGACCCTTTCCGGATAAGATTGGACACCCCTGCTGTAGAGCAAAGTATGATAATGATACTTATGGGTAAACAGAATACACACAAATATGCAGTTTATTCATCCCACTGTTTTCTCTTTTTTTAAGTGATCAGTGTTGTAAATACAGCTGGTCCAGCATCGACTGTCCCCATCCCTCATGCTTCACAGACATTGTTGTATGCTTGAGTGTTAGTTTCCTTAATGATAATTAAGTGAGCTGTCACATCGGTTGTGCAGATGGAAAGCATGTGGAATTAATTGGACAGCTGGCCACTGTAAGCTTATACAATGTGTCCGGTGTGAATTTAAGGTAATACTGCTCCAGAGTGAAAACGTTCATTAATAGTGCACAACAGGCCTATTCACTATCTTTTTTGCAAGGTCTGAGAATATCATCGCCGCAGTAAAACATGGTGGTGGTAGCATCATGATGTGGGGATTATTTTCATCAGCAGGGACTCGGAAACTAGTCAGGGTTGAGGGCAAGAGGGCTGGAACCAAATCTTAGAAGAAATCTTAGAAAAAAAAATTGTTAGTGTACAAGACACTTGAGACTGAAGTAGAGGTTCAGGACTACGACCCTGAGCATACTTCCAAAGCTACACCTGAGTGGTTCAAAACCAAAAAACTTAATGTGTTAGAATGTATCAGTCAAACCCCAGACCTCAATCCAACTGAATATTTCGTAATAATTGAAAATTTCTGTTCACCAACATTCACCAATCACCAAAATTCAGCTTTATTTTAAGAGGTTCCACAAAAATGGAGTTGATATCAGGTATTGAGTTGGCATTTGGCAGCTGTTCGACTGGAGCTACCAATATGAAGTCCCAGGAGATCTCAATGCAAGTGAAGGAGGCCATCATTAGGCTGAAAAAACAACATAAATCTATAAGAGAG
>CM075003.1:26646396-26663373 GCA_037576675.1 Pangasius sanitwongsei | reverse complement strand
AAATAAAGCTGAAAGTCTACACTTCGATCACATCTTGATTGTTTTATTTCAGATCCATTGTGGTGGTGTATAAAGGCCAAATCACAAAAACTCTGTCATTGTCCAAATACTTCCGGACCTGACTGTACATATGTAAGGCACTGTATGGTAAAAGGTAGGCAGGTTTTCTAGAAAGCATTTTGGCTTGGCCTGCATACAAATCCCAGTTGATTTTCTTATTTGGCTTGTTAATGAAGCCGAATAGCCCTGGTGAAGGTCATAGAGGTGTGCCTCGCAAAACGAAACAAGCCAGCATCTGTAAATTTGTATTAAACATTGGTACATGATCATGGGAGAGACTTACCCTAAGTAAACTTAACAGATGCTGATATACAGTACTGTGCAAAAGTCTTAGGCACCCTATTTTTTTAGTTCTAACTTTGTTATAGATGTCTATGTTATGACTTCTACATTATTGATTCAGTAGTCTTCCAGCACAAAATTAAACATTAGTTTTCCAGCACAGAAAAATGTTTGTATGTCAGTAAAGAAAGCAGAATATTACATAAGAGACCATTTTTCAGACAAAAACATAATGAAGACTGCTGGGTTTTGCTGCAAAAAGAAGAAGCAAGTGTGACAATCAAAGTCTCCAGAAGAACTGTGGCTGCTTCTGCAAGATGCTCAGTAACACTTAGTTAATTTCCTTATAAAACTGCACAAATTGTACCTGAGACTACTAATTTTTTTTAAAGCTAAGGATCGTCACACCAAATATTGACTTTGTTTCATTTATCACTGCCCTTTATAGTATTTTTTTTTAATGTAGAAACATTTAATTTTATTATTTTTGAAGGCATCTTTGCTCTACAGCATTTCTTTGCATGTGCCTAAGACTTTTGCACAGTCCTGTAGATTATGCTCTAGCACCACAAATAGACAGCTCAGCTGTTGAAACCTTAATGCCTTAGAAATCAATAGAGTGTGAAACAGCATACAGTTTACATGTCACCAGGTGAAAGTGGCTGTCTCTTGACAGCATGTTGCTGCGATCCCGGAGGCGAGTTTACTTCAGAGCGAGCTTTCATTAGGTGACGAGGTGATGTACAAGTCAGATGTTGACACTGTTGCTGTTACTGAATGCTTTATGCTCTGCTTGTGCATTTCCTACCTTGTAAACATACAGACTTCCAGTTTGGCTCAGGAATATGTCAGACTGTTCCTTGAACTTTTGTGGTAATGCAGCGGTCAAGCTTCTGCACTAGTGACCAGACGGTTGTGATTATAAATCTCTAGACTGCCAGAAAGATTCATCTTTGTGTATCTTTGGACAGTACCACGCCTCACTTCTAGGTCACTTTTGAGGGAAGAGAAGGCTTTCTGTGTGCACTCTTCCTCAGGCAATGTAATTCATTGTTTTTAATCATGACTCTCTTGTTCTCTATGCTTAAATAGATTTAATAGATATTTGCATTTAGTTTTGCAGATGTACTTGATGTTCCAGATTTTTCTTATTTGTTAGGGTTTTATATCTTAGATGCTTTCATAGATATGTCTGATGTTCTGGATTATTCCTATTATTCCCCCTCCCCCCCAAAATTATTCATGCATACAGTATTAACCTGCTGGTTTGTGTTTCTGCATGTTTGAGCAAAGATTAGAAAATGTGAAAATAAATTCCTCTTGTCACAACATCCTTGGGCAATAACCCTCCTCACCAGCAGAGGTCAATATATAATATCACCTGAGTTCTGGCTCTGTTGTTCACTTCCTGTTCTAATTTTGCTTGCACGTCCTGGTCATGAACTAAAGAAGCACATGGTGTTCTGTATGTCTTTGTGAAGTCTTGCCAGTATGTCCTATTTATGTAAATTCTGAGCTGTAGTATTCTGATGGCCTTGTTTGTGTTTTAACCCTTTTGCTATTTATTGTTCAGCCTCTCTCTTGCTGCTCTGAGGTATTGGTGCCTTATTGAGTATTATATTTGCTTGTTTTTGACTATGCTTTTTGAATTGTGTTTCATGCAACAATTGCACATGGATCATAATTCCTTTCCAGGATCTTGTTTGTTATGCCTACACACTGCTTAGTAGGCTTGTGTGATATTGTTTTGTTTTTTTTTTTCCCTGCTCATGATTGTTTTTATAAAATTCTGGTAACTGATTTAATTGTCCAGAACTGTTTTCCACCATTTTAGGTTTAAGGAGATTAGGAGTGGGCAATTGCATTAACTTAGCTAAGTGGTGGATTCTCATGTGATTAATGCACAGTAAACACTTGATGTACTCCTTTTACACACTGGTTGTCTAATGTCTACCTGGTGACATTTTTCACTGTTGATCTGCTCCTTGAAATGTCTAGTGATACAGTGTAATCGTCAATGGATGTTGTTGAAGTTTAACACCATGTAGAGAAGATAAAAAAATTGTTATTGCACAAACCTACTGCTTTTTTCCCCCTCCTCTGAGGCTGCTTC
This sequence comes from Pangasius sanitwongsei, assembly GCA_037576675.1. Classification (NCBI taxonomy): domain Eukaryota; kingdom Metazoa; phylum Chordata; class Actinopteri; order Siluriformes; family Pangasiidae; genus Pangasius; species Pangasius sanitwongsei. The sequence goes on along the minus strand of CM075003.1, from coordinate 26,660,918 downwards.
CCCTGATATTCTTGCCAAATGTCCTTTTTTTTAATATTGATAACATTCTTACAACCCTGATCTAGAACTTTACAAACTCATGCTGAATAAGAGTGCCTGCTGCATGCTGTAAATATCCCCTAATTTTTAGTCCTGTGCCTTTTCACTTGTTATAAAGTGGTTCAGATAGTAGTTAAATGGCTGATACTTATAATGCCATGCCTAAAAGAGGAAAACAACAAAATTAACAAGACTGAGAAATTAAGGGAAAAAAAACTACTGAAACTGGCTAGGATTTTACCAAACCAAGTGTGTCTAATGACTGTGTAGAGTTATGTTAGTCTTTATTGTTCTTACTCGTATTGAAAAAAGGTAGATCTTTTAGTGGTCTTTGCAAAATTGTAGTGTCTGCCATGAAGCAGACTTGAATCCTCTCATTCCTCCACTTCACATGGCTTTCATTGTTTCCATATGAATCCACTAAACACCGAACTGAGCCTGTAGCTGGACACACAGAAGCATTCATATCTCCAACAATAGAGAGCTCTCTGCTCTACACAACATCTGATTGCATTTTGGTTTAATATGAAATGAGACTATAACAGCTCAAAATAATATTTATAATTACATGGATTATTTCCTTTTACATGGAAAGCCAGAACTCACAAAACATGATTTTTTCCCCTCTCTTTTTTCCCTGCATGCACTGTGATTGTTTTATCCTTTTTTATATATATTTAGTCCATTTGTGTAATATAAGAAAAATATATTATGACATTTAGTCACACCCAAGTACACAAATCTGTTTCTTGTATGCAAAATACTGAGCTCAATCTATTGGAACCTTTTACGTAATGTGTGCTTTCAAAGCCCAGCCAGGACATTTAAGGAATTTGGGAATGATTCTCACGTGTGCTAATTTCCATAGACAGGATGTTAGACAAAGATTTTCCACTTTGCTCTGGTGAAATAGGTAACAGAAGCATCTCCGAACCTGAATTTACTTCTGTACAGCTCACATCTGCAATGATGAATAATACTTTTATCCATTATGATCCAGAAACGCCTTAAGTCAGTAAGTAAAAGTACTTTGCAAAAATGACCTGCATCTTCTATATAGTCAGGTCTATCTAGAATTTCCTATTATAAAAATCACAGTAAACCAAATGTATGGTTATTGAAGTCTATTCACCCCCACCCCTCAAAATGTAAGTGCAAGTATAACTAAGAAAAATGATGGGGTGTGCTGTTATGGGGAAAATGCGGTGGTGTCTCAAATTATTATCCTGTAATGACGAACTATGAAATGTTTTATTCCTCTTATACCACATCCCTGTGAATGAATTGTTACTATAGTAACCATAATGTGTTAGAGCGAGTGCATTAATATAACCTGTGATCTGAATTATAGCCACTACTACTGTCAGAGCTGCTGTTAGAGAACATTAATCTATACCTTCTGACCAGTCAGATTCAAGAATTTAACAAAGTTGTGGTGTAAATATAAATTGGTGTCAATAAGCTAGTGTTGGTCAGTAAGTAAAAATAAGTGTAGTATTGAAACAGCAAGCCACTGTAACTAATAAATAATGACACTGACTTTTTCCATGAGTTACTAAATGTGAGCAGCGGTAAAAATGGGCACTTAACTGCTGAACCTCTGTTTTTGACCACAGGGAGTGGGGTAATGCATTTTATATGGATAAAACATGTATGTTTCCTCTTAATCTGAATCAACCTTGACATTTCCTTCACACCAGTACTGCAGATTGTGCATAAAGGCTCATAATGAGATGCTTCATTACTGAAATTTGTCTGTTATTCCTCATGATGAGAATTTGGAATCGTATTCTCCAGTCATGTCAAGATGCTTTAGATTCACAAAGAAATTCTTTTAAATGTGCTGGAACATGTCAATGCGCTATTTTCCATTCCTCTTGTCCCGTAACTGACATCTTGGCACTTTGCACAGAACTAAACCGTGAGTCCATGTCTCTTGGATGATACCGGTTCAACTGAAGGATGTGGTTTCAAAGAAAGTGTTCCCATAATGCAATTGTTTGTAGCCTGTCTGTTGTGGTTTACTTGGATTTTTCCTTGGACTCCCCTTTTTTCCCCTCCCCTTCCCCCTTTCTCCCCTCTTTGCTCCATGTTTTGTGAATAATTTCTTGGACTCTTGCCCTTCTTACTCCTCATGCGTTTTTAATTGTCTGTCTTTTTCCGTTTTTCTTTAAAGTGTTGCTCTGGCTGGGCTTGACTTTAAAGCTAGGTGCTCTGAGGCTTTGCTGTAGCTGTTTATGCTTGTGCTTGTGTCTAGAATGGCTAAAGGGGACATGTAGGATATGGGATGTATCCGTTTTATCTCTGTGCCACAGGGCTATGGGGTCACTACTCTTACGATGAAATCTGAGCAGCCCAGGAATACTGACCTTCTCCTTCACATCTAATGAGTCAACCACTGATCCTCTTGGGTGCAGTAATGGAGAACATTTTACTGAAGCACAATCATGAGCTTAAAGATATGCTGGAAGGTGATCATTACACATATTTTTCCCTTTTTACCCCCCCCCCCCCCCCCCCCCGTATACCAGTGGGAAACAGTTATTTCTAGCATTTATATGTCCATTAAATAAAAGTTACCTTTGGTCACATGTTGAATTCATTGAAATCCCTTAATGCAAGCAGTGTGGAAATTTTGTTCTTAACCCAGTAACCCAGTAAGGTACCAGTTAAGATCATTGGGAGCAACTTTGCTTTTGGCATTAGGCATACATTTTACAGCAATGACCAGGCTGCTACTGATGCTAAGGGAAACAAGCTACAAAGACACATAGTTTAAAAAAAAAAAAAAAAAAAAATCAATCCAAGCTTAGATTGAGTAAAGTTTGTTTCTAGTGGATTAGTTCCTTTTTCATCGTAAGAGAAAACAGCTTGAAAAGTTTCTCTCACTTAGATGTGATGCCAAGTACAAGACTTAATCTCAGAGAAAGCTGAGGTCCACGATGTGTCGCTTTGATTCATACAATTCTGTTTTAATTGGGAATAATGATGTTGGAAAAACATGTGCGTAGCAGATTTATTACCAATATCCGATGTTTCTTGGTGATTTCATGAAGCTACCTCATAAAATATAGTGTTCAATGAAAGAGGCAGTAGGATTAGTGCATACAAAGAGTTGTGAATGTGAGGAGAATGAATGAAGCCTTGGCTTTTTGAGGGTCCCTCTGTGGGGTCTTCGGGGAGTGCAGTTTTTTGTTATTGGTGTGAACTGGAAAGGGACAATGTGTCTAACCACAGGGAGCTCTCAGAGTTTCCCATCGGGAGTGATGCTGAATGAAATTGAAAGCAGTTGTGGATCAAAGCTAGTAAACGTATTTAAACGATCATGTAGTGAATATAGATGTTGCTTTGCAGCTTTAGAATAATAAAATAATGCAATTCTGATTCTGCACCTACCAAAGTAATCATTCTGGTAGGTTCAGTTCAGGGTGAAATCTGATTTGAACTGGAACTAACATCTGGCCTTAGATGTACTACTTCATATGAATAGTGCTAATAGTAATTATGAACTTCAGGATATTGTCTATGCAGACTTTATTTAGGGTGAGACAACATAAAGTGTCTTAGTAAGGGCTTGGGCCAACAAGAGCAACAGCTTCGATGTACCTTGGCGTTGATTCTAAATGTCTCTGGAAATGTACTGGATGAAAAGATATTCCCTTAGTTGGTGTTTTAATGATGGTGGTAGAGAGCGCCATCCAACATCTCAATCTAAAATCTCCGAGAGGTGCTTAGTTGGGTTGAAATACAGAGTAACAATCACAATATTGTTTCTCATGGGCTTTTTAAAATGCCTTCACCCCACATCCATATGCAGGATAAGGCCATTTAGGACATGTTTGTGCTCGTAAGATGAAAACTGCATAAGAAGGCTTTCTTCTAAGTTGTCTTTTGATCTGATTAAAGTACTTGATTGTCCATTAAATTTACAAGAAATAGAAACTTGACTTTGGCAGCTAGCATACAAAGCCTATTATTCACAATACATTATATTTCAGCAACACATCCTAAAGTGTTAAATTTCTCATATACCACAGCAGTTTTCCAATAACTGTTTTTTTTTTTTTTGTTTTTTTTTTTCCATTTATAGTTACACATGATATAGGGGAACATCCACACAAGTTAGTTCCTGGTATCAATGGTGTTAAAGCAGCTATAAACAGTCTTTTCCTAACCGGCCCCCCTCTTTTCACTCTCTTAAAGTTAATCAGACAAAAATGATTGTCATGTTACTGAGAAATTGTAAATCATGGCAGCCTCCATGCTTAAATGTCACGAATCGCTGACACTGGAGACTCCTTCCATGAATGTTAAATGTGTCCTTACAGAAAGCTTCGCCATATAAACAATTATGTTTTTCTTATGTACACTTTTTAAGGTTTAGATGATGTTGAGCATCTGCAAAGTGAATTAGCAGTTACTGTAGAAACAATAACAGAATGAGTGTGTATAAAACTCTCCTTTGTGCCTTGCATCTGGAAGTTCTATCAGAGCTGCTGGTATAGACAATCAACACCTTCAGGCCAATTCAGAGAAGCGAGAATTCAACAGCACTGTGGTGTAAATCTCTTTTTAAAGAACAGGAAGTAAGGGGATACTGTGGACAGACGGTTTGAAAAACATTAGATGCAATATTATGACTGATAAAATCTCAGGAAAGGTGCAATATAACAAAAATAACATTAACATGTTTCTGTCACCATGTACAGTAATAACATGTAGGTCTGTATTTTAAGAATTGACATTTATGCTTTTCTTTTTACCATAAAACTGAACTAGCCAGTGCTTTTCAAACAGAGCGGTACAGGATATGAGCTCTAATATGAGGTGGTCAGTGGAACAGAGCAGCTGTGATGTGATACATGGGTTAAACACAAGGCTCTGAGCCAGACAGGATCACTGTGGAGGTCTGGCTGGCCTTGAGAACGAGATTGACTTTTTTTTTTTTTTCTTTTTCCTGGAGACTCTGCTGTGACACTGCATCAAATCTTCATGGACCTTCTTTAATCTCTGCAAGTTTTCCTTCTTCCTGTTAATGTTTGTGTCCACAGCTTTAAAGACCTTTTTTTCACATTGCAGAAATATTATTTCAGCTGCCTCGTCGTCTCTCCTTTTCTCACCTGGGCATCATAAAATCCGTCTTTGTTCTTTCAAACTGACGAGCTATTAAATTAAACGTCAGTGCATTTTTGCGGGCTCCAGAGGTCAGTGTATTGTAAGGTTGGCATTTGATCAGTTTGGATTTTTGAAACACAACGGTTTGACTCATGAATCCATGTGCAGAAACTTTTTTTTTTCTCTCTCTCTCTTTTTTTTTTTTTTTATGAATAAAAACGCAAATGTTCACTGATTCTCCAACAGCAGCTTGTAATGAGCTTACTGACAGATCCGGCGATGTAAAACACTCTCTCTCTCGTACTTTCTCAGGTGGCTTGCCTCACTCACATTGCTGCAAACTACCTCAACGCTGGACAAGAGGCCAGAAGATGGGGAACGGCTCACGAGAGTATCGTCCCATATCAGGTAAATGCATAGAGATTCATGATCACGATTGTAATAATATTAATCAAAAAGTGTTTTGCATAAAAGATACAAGTTGAATAAAATAAAAATAAGAATTTTTTTTTTTTTTTACAAATTAAATGTAGAATAAAGCAAAATGTATGATAAAGCATAAAAAATCAGGAAAAATGGTAAAAGATTTAGTACAACAATTAATAAATATTAATAAAGTTTCAGTCACAGATAGTATGTTTAATGACACAAACTATGAATACTTATAGGACCTTCATTCCCAGTATGCTCTGGGACACTATTCCAGCATTTAGGGGCAATATAAGAAACATTTGCTGATGGCTGAGCAGCAACTGATCCTAAGTATTGATGGTAGAATTGCCTAAGCTGAACAAAGTGCACAAGATGTATTGACACGTTGTAGTCAATATAAAACCTAATAGGCAGCCTTGTGTAAATTGAATATATTTTTTTTCTTTAGCTGCTTCAGTGAAAGGAAATGGTGTTGACATAAGTTACTGAGCTTAATGGCCTACTAACTACACTTCAAATTCAAATAGTTCATCACTTCTTAGATGAAGGCGTGATTTCTCAGTGAGCCCTCATGCTGTCCTTCATCTACTCCTAAATAAATAGCTCCGAGTATACTTATAGCTCATTCCACACCCAGCGCACACTCTCGTTGTTCTTAATATTCCATGTGGAATGGCAGTGCTCTCTTCAAGTTATGTGGTTGTGTGGCCCAGATGTTTGCCGTGTGACGTACGGAGTTATTTGATTCCTTTGGTCTTTATTAAGAAAAAAATCTTTAACAGCAGCATACCAAGGGAACAGTACGTCCTTAGCAGCTGCTGTGTAGCCTTTGGCCCTCGGGACATGGAGCAGGAATCCTTTTGTGTCCTTCACAACCGGTCCAAGGACTACCATTCAGTAAAGGTGGTAGAAAAGAATGTCCTAACTATTCCTCGGGTCAGCGGATGGCGTCTCTTTTGGATTGTGTGTGTGGGGGGGGGTAAAAATTCCCGGTGTCTGCAGAGTGGCCCAGTGAAGTAGACGAAACTGTTTCTCCTTCAAAGCATCGCTGTTTTTGTCAGTCAGAGAGGCTGGGGCGGAGGACGGTTATGAGTGATGGCATGTGGTGAAATACAAGATTTACAGCAAACTTAAGTCTTACTTGTTTTAATTTCCCCATTGGCTTTGAGGCAATTCAGAAAAGATGGTTCCCAATAGCTCCCATATTTGTGCGAAGTGATGAGTTGTTGAGTTGGTTTTTCTTGATCAGACTGCAGCAGCTCTTTAAAACTATTAACATTGTGCCAATCCATGTTAACATCTTTTTTTTTTTTCCCCCTGAAAGGCAGATGAAAGTCAGCTGAATGTTTCGACAGTTTATAAAAACTTCCCTGATGCATTGTTTGTTTATTTTTTTTATTTTTTTTTTTTTTTTCGCTTGTCGAACAATTATGGTAACCATTGTCCTTGGTGGCTCTTGGGGAGTGTATCAAAGGATTTTAAATGTATTCTATGTAGGCTGTATTCACAAAAAAAAAAATCTAAATCTTGCTGATTTAGGAAAAAGTTAAAGACTCTATTTAACTCTATTTGACTCTAGTCCTAATTTTCATCCATCCTCTCACTAGTGATTATACACTGTCTAAACAGTGCGTGGAGGAGGCAGAATTGAGATAATGAGGACTACATATAACTTCATGACACCACATGTTGGCCTCGTAAAATTTAGAGGTATCAAAGGCACCGGCACCTCATCATACCACAAACTCATTGAGATATCATTCAGACAGTGTCAGTCTACTATAATAGTTTCAAAATATGCACAAATGAAGAACAGTCCAAGATAATTAATATTGGCAGTGCAGTCAAAAAGTTTCCATGCCAAACCACTGTTCCTGAATTTAGCAAAAGTTGCAAACAGACTACATGCATACATAGACTGTTTATAAATGTAAGTGCATGCACAAGGTTTCATAAAGTAAAACTAGATGGCTTTTGAATATTTAATATTTCAGTTATTGTTAGATTTGTGCTTTATACATGCATTGTGATTGTGTTTTTTAGGTGAAACTGAAATTTGGTGGCGTAGGGTAGGAATCTGCTCTAGGATATCGTCTCGTAAAGAGGAAGGCTGTGTAAATAAATTCCTGTGGTTTAGTACAACTTAATATACCAGTTACGTTAAATGTATATTAAATCAAATTCTGTGCTCTAATTCAGGGGTCATTGAGCATGTTGGTTGGCATAAAAGCCAAGTCAGTTCTTATATTAATGCATATGAGTTCTCAGGAGCATTAATCTTTCTCAACACATTTCCCACTATGAAATAAAACACAGGGTTCAGATGAGGCCTAGCAGATGCTCTAGATATAACTCACGCTTGATTACTGAATAAATTCAAATTCATCCTAATCTGTTGACATTTTTGACCGATTTGCTATGTATTTATTGGATTGTGACTTAATCATGATCCTAGAGCTCATGTTGATATAAAAGCCTGGCTTTATCTTGTGTGGAATAATTTCCTCATCCATAACTTCTGTTATAGAACTCCAGACAAACAGTTGTGACTGTGTTACCTTTCAGCAATAAAGCAGATGTTTTTTGCATCTGACCAGTCAGTGTCTTTTGTGCATCTTGTACACCCTGTTTGTGTGACGGATCAGCTCTGGAAAAACAAGCCATTCATATTTTCACTCGTTTTTGGGCACGTTTCTCAGCTTTGACTCGTGATATCTTAGTGCTTTGGACTCGTTATTTCATGCTGCTCAGTAAATCAGCAGCAGTTTGATACAGCAGGTCACTGTGTGCTCCTTAATATGCTCCATGAGTCTGTCCATCTGTCTCCCTGCTGACTGCTTTGGCTGTTCTTCTTTACCTGGACCACAGAGCTGCGCAGAGTTACAGCAGCGTGTGCGCGTGTGTTGCTCAACCTGCTCTGTTTAAACTGTCAAGGGCTTTAGATCAGTGGCTGCTCTTTTTCAGGCTGCTCTCTCTCTCACTCTCCATGTCTTTCTCTCTCTCTCTCTCCATCCATCTTTCCACTTCTCTCTCACATGCACTGGCAGGCATTGCTCTTCACTGGCAGTTCCTGTGAAAGGAAGCTGTTAGCAGTTATTGGAGTGTGTGATCAGAACAAGAGTCTTTTGTGTAGTTCATTTTCCTTTCTTGTGAACTTAAACCAAACATTTTCAAAATTCCAAAAATCTTTTGCACATGAGGCTACATTTTACTGCCTTGTCCTTTCCTCATGCTAAAAATCACTGTAACACATGTCCTTATTGCTTTTATAATTCAGCAACAAATACAATATGATAAAATTCATTGTTCAAAAAAATTCATTTATTAACTGGTGCTTCCACTATTAACAGTAAACTTTGGCTACCCAACAAAATGGACAAAGATTAGGTTATTTTTAGTGGTTTTATTGGTTTAAAGAATGTTATTGGTTTAAAGCCTGGCACATTAGTACAGAATTCAGTTATTGTGAATCTACTGGTATGTATATTGATTTGAGTGGCTTTGAACATGGCTCAGCTGATCAGATTTTAGAAACAAAATTATCCATTTTATAATAAACATTTTAAATAACAAATCAGCAAATCCAGACGTGCAGTAAATCCTCATAACTACACACCATTACTATTAGTTTAGATTTAGTTAATGAATAATTGATAAGTTATTGAATAATACGCTTTAAGCTGTATAGCTGAATAAGTAGTCAGGATTTTAAGGCATTAAGATAATCACTGGAGAAATGAGCAATTTGATCCATTGGTTCTCTTCAGTTTAAGGGAACATTGTGCCTCCAGGTTTGGGTGAGAATATTTTGCGCTTTATTACCTTCCCAGTGATTGGTGTTAGCCTACAGGCATGACTTGAAACCGCTCTTCTGCTTTGAGGCCTTGCCATGTGTTCAGTGTGTTATCCATAACACTTCTGAATCCTTTTTTAGGCAACAGATTTCTCTGTAGTGTTTATATTTGTCAGAGACTCCTAGCCATCACTCATAAAAGCAGTTGTAGTGCTGACAGCCCATTTACATCCTTGCCCACTGTTCTTTCTCTACAGACTCTGGGTGAAAGGATGATGGCTGGGATTGCGTTTTTGTTCTCAAGGCTTAGCCTGGGTTTCCCTACTCCAGCGGAAGCATGCTGGCTAAACATGCCGTCTAGGGAGACTTGTGGGAATCTCGTATTGGAGCGTGGCAGTGGCTTTAAGGGGCGATTTTTACCACTGTGGAACTTTTAAGTGACTCTGTGTTTTGTCTTTGTCTGCATTTTGGGTCTGCTCTCAACCAAAAGCACATGTATAAACAGAAGACAGAATGGTTTGTCAAAAATCTATTATACCACGAGCAATACGTTTTAACAGCATTGTCAGTTTTACCAGATGGTAGCTGATGTTTTGGACATTAGAGTTTTTAAAGTCAGTATTTTGCAAAAAATCTCAAGTCTATTTTTTTTAAGCTTTTCAAAAAAACCATTTCAAGTACAGTGGGTTTGGAAAGTATTCAGACTCCTCCAGTTTTTGCACACCTTGCTGTGTTATAAATTTAATTTAAAATGGATTAAATAGACTTTTTAACAATAATCCATAATGACAAACTGAAAACATTTTTTGGAAATTGTTGCAAATGATTTAAAAATCAAAAACTGAAGTCTCTTATTTAGATAAGTATACTGACCCTTTGTTCAGTATTTTTGCCCCTTTGGCAGCAGTTACAGCTTTGAGTCTTCTTGGGAAGGTCTCTACAAGATTCGCATACCTGGATATGGGCATTTTCACCCATTCTTCCTTGTAGATCCTCTCAAGCTTAGGTTGGATGGAGAACATCACTGATCTGCCATCTGCAGGTCTCTCCACACATATTCTTTGGGGTTCAAGTCTCGGCTTTTGCTTGGCCACTCAAGGACATTCAGAGACTTGTCCTAAAGCCCTCTAGTGTTGTCTTGGCTGTATGTTTCTGGCCGTTGTCATGCTGAAAGATGAACCTTTGCCAAAATATGAAGCTGCGTGCAGTCTTGAGCAAAGACCACTCTATATTTAGCTGCATTCATCATTCCCTCAATTCTGAGTAGTCTCCCTGTCTCTGCTGCTGAGGAGCACCCTATGATACCTCCACCACCATGCTTCACTCTGTGGGTGGTCTTAACAGATGATGAGCAGTACCACATGCTCTAATGCTCTCAATCCTTTAAGTGCCTGCCATATGCATTTTACACAAGGGTGGCTTGCATCTAACCTTTCTACCATAGAGGCCTGATTGATGGAGTATTTCTGATATTGTTGTCCTCCTGAGAATTTCTGAAGCTCTGTTAGAGTGGCCACTGGGTTCTTGCTTACCTTCCTGGCCAAGGCCTTTCTTGCACTAGTTATTTGGTCAAACAGCTAGCTCTAGAAAGATACCTGGTGATGGAGCCCACTCTTCTCCAGGGACCATTCAAAGCTCAAAGTGGTTGTATATCCTCACCCACCTTTGGCATGCCACAATTTGATCAGAGGTCTGCGGAGGTCTACGTACTGTGAATTGTGGGACCTTGTACACGAAGCCTTCCTAAATCAAGTCCATCCAATCAATTGAACCTGTCACAGATACACTTGAGCTCAGTTTGGAGTGCCTTTATCCAAGGGTCTGAATGCTCCTCTAAATGAGATTCCTGTTTTTGATTTTTAATAATTTTGCAAAGAATTCTAATTTGTTATTATGGGTTATGTGAAGATCAATGACAAAAAAGTAAATATAATTAAGTTTTAAATATATGACACAGTAAATCTCACTTTAGGGGTAAAAAGTAAAATGTCTATGCATGAAATAATGATTACACTGTTTCAGGAGATTAATATTATGTATATATATAATATATTATATATAATATATTATTAATAATAATAATAACAATAATAATACATTGTATGTATTAATTTAATAAATTATTATTAATTGCTCATGTCCACTCCTTGCTTACGATTATATTAGGCACAGAAATTATTACGTATTCATGCCCTGGGATGCTTTAAGTGTTGGCTCGGGTATTTCTCCAGACTCTACGTCTGTTAGTCTCACGCTGAGTTTTTAGTTATGTAAAACAGAAAACATTCCATTGTACGAATGGCAGAAAATCTCCTCTGGTTATTTCCTCTCAGACTCCTCTGAGCTTTTTGGAAGAAAAAAAAAGAAAATAAAACTACAGAGGAAAAACATTGAGCTCAGGCAGATCTGCTTTTCTCAGCTCCACTCCAGACCTTTGAACTGACAGAACTGCGTGTATAAGCATCAGGATGAGGCCAGCAGTTGATGATGCTCAGGCGTAATGCACCGTGGCAGCCTTAGACCTGGAGGACTCCGCAGTGTGGGAACAGTTTTGCATCCATAACCTGAAGAAAGGGACAGAGAGGAAAGTGGAGACATGCTAGATACATCACCATGATTAGGTGTGAACAATGTTCTCTATTCCTTCCGTGCACGTGGTCAGCACTGTTTTACTCATAGAGTGCACGTGCATAACGCAGTGTTTTAATGGTGGGAACAACAGTGAAGGTTTTTTTTTTTAAAAAAAAAGGGGGTTATGTATTGGATTAGTAACATGTGCTTCCACATCTCACACTAATATTTTTAGAATAAGAGCTGCTTAGAAATATCCAGATAAATGTTGATTCATTAGGTTAATAATTCAATATTTGTACTCAGGAAATTAAATATCATACAGTGTGTGGTGGTGTTCTTGGAAAACCCATCTGATGTAAATGAGGCTGAATTCTGGCAAACAATCAAAAATGCCAAAAAAAAAAAAATAATCTGGTTTTAAAAAATAATAATTTAGCTTTTAGCCATAGTACACTTTTGCACTGGTTTATGAAACCGTAAATATTTTAACCAAAACGATATGGAAATGTTTTTATTTACTTTGTAATATTCTCTAGGTGTCCTTCAATGTTGGGTAAGGTGTTTTTTTTTTTTTTTTTAAAAAACAGGTACATGCCGTTGCAAAGTGGGTCCCTGGAGGACTAGTGGTTAGGCCTTGGTTCCCAGCTAGGGATCCAACCCCAGCCCTGGGGCTGCACAAGACAGTGCCCTCCCAGTGCCGGTCCCAAGCCCAGAAAAAAATTGGGGAGGGTTACGTCAGGAAGGGCATCCAGCGTAAAAACTGTGCCAAAACAAATATGCGGCGCAATGATCCGCTGTGGCGTCCCCTAAAGGGAGCAGCCGAAAGAACATGCCATTGCGAAGTATAACCCTCGTAAATTCAGCAGCTTGTTTCAGAAACCGATGAACTCCTGGGATTTTCACACACACAACAGTCGCTAGAGTTATACGCAATGGTGCGAAAAACAAAAAACATCCACTGAGTGGCAGGTCTACATGCAGAAATACCTGGTTGCTGAGAAAGGTCAGAGGAGCATGGCTAGAATGGTTCAAGCTGACAGGAAGGCTATGGTGACCCAAATAACCTCATTACAACTATGAGGAGCAGAAAAGCATCTCAGAACACACATCAACTTGATGTGGATTGGCTACAATGGCGGAAGACTACATCAGTGTCTACTCCTGTTTGCTAAGACCAGCAATAGGTGTTGGGTGTTGATTTATTCACTAAATCTTTTCAATTTTTAATGCCTTGATCTTAGGCAGAGCTGAGGATTTACATTAAAATTCTCTAATAATTGGTCATTCTTTATCCAGGTGACCGTGCACATTTTCTATATCAGGCTGTATGCCAGCCTCTTCCCCTCCACCAGCATGTTCTGGATCTTCTCCTGGCTAGACGTTTGTTGGATGAGATGGGAATGAAAGGGCCACACAACCCTCAAACCTTTGTCTAACGTGAGGCCATTATTGAGCTGTGTTTATCAGTCAGGGTCAGCCAAAGGCTGGAGCAACCTGCCAGTGTGAACAAAGCTCCACATGACCTTTAACCATTTAGATTACATTGAGACAGGAATTCAGTTAGCATGTGTTAATTGCTCGACCTTGTCCGAAACGTTCTATGGGAAAAGAATGTGACGGAAGTTTAGGTGGAAATTTCTTTCCCGAGTTCTGACCAAAAATAAAGCAGATGATTTTAAAGCCTGTCTAGAGACTAGTTTTAATATTTACTGTATTAGAATATTTAAACTAGGTCCAGGATCCAAGTGGTTCCTTCCCTACAAATCCCATGGATTAAAGTTCTCCTTCATGACAGATTTTTCATGTTGATCTTATGGAAGACATTTTAGATGTGGTTTGAGGGGCAGGAGTAAGTCGGTGGCTAAATAACCGCAGAGATTTTTCATAGTAAAGCGTCTTTCACATAATTTACTTCACCACTGCATTTCATGCACATTAGCTTCAGTGGGATTTGTGGCACAGAGGCAAACCGGAGTTCAAGACTTCATGCAGAGTCATCGAAAGTTCAAATGTCTTCAACTTTTGCGTGATCTCCCAGAAGCAAACCCCTCGCGAGCAGCAGGCGACCCTGCGTGGTTTGGTTACGTTTGGGCTTTGTGTCACTTCAGCAAAGCTTAAAAAGCACAACAGGAGAGAGCAGTAAAGCGACACTGACCTTTCACATGGTGTTTAAGTTAAATAAAAGCAGCTGTGTTTTTATGCTTTCATGTAGTTGTATTATTTAGTAGTAGCATTTTCATGCCTTTAAGTGTGATATTGGACCAATTCAGTCAGCTTGTAACTACTGGCACTAGAATTTTTTAAATGGCCAACAATGAATGTATAAAAGTAGTTACACAAAACAATTTGTAATATTTTGAGCTTATATTACACAGTAATTTTATTTTATCCCTGCGATGGACTGGCGTCCCATCCAGGCTGTGTTCCTATCTCATGCCCAGTGTTCCCAGGATATGAGCCAGCTCCATTGTGATGCTGAACAGCATTTTATTTATATACAGTTAGGTCCGGAAGTATTTGGACAGTGACAGAGTTTTTGTGATTTTGCCTTTATACACCACCACAATGG
>CM075003.1:26597229-26646296 GCA_037576675.1 Pangasius sanitwongsei | reverse complement strand
CATTTACCATTTAGGAATTACAGCCATTTTCAGCAAAGTACCTCCATTTTCAGGGGCTCAAAGGTATTTGGACAATTTACTAACAAGGAGTTAATTGACCAGGTGCGGTCCATTCCCTCATTACTTCAAGACAAATGAAGCAGATGATATCAGGTATTGAGTCGGCATTTGGCAGCTGTTCGACTAGAGCTACCAATATAAAGTCCACAGAGTTATCCTGATCAGATTTATAGTGAACCCACTGCACCACCATGCCACCCTCAAACAGCTAAACAAAAAAATAAAAATATACATCTCAGGAAGGTCTTACACATCTCGGGTCCCTGGTGTGACAATACATGCAAGACTCCAGCAAACCAATCCACAGAGCAGTGCACTCACCATGAAATGTCCAGCAAATGACTTGCCTTTCTTTTTGACATTATGCATCTGGTCACCTTTTTAAAAATAAATTGGAGAAAATTAACATTGGAAGGCTGATAGCTTGGAGTTTGGGTGTTCTCGAATTATGGTTTGAAACAGTGAATTGAATATATAGGGACAGCATGAAGACAATTAAATAGTGAAATGTCAGCCTGCAAATGAGGCAAACAGGTTATTTACTTAATTTGACAGTGTATTAGAAGCCTTGTGATGGCTAGCTAGGTATATGTAATGTGCATATTGCACTCATAAGTTTAATTTCATGAAAAATTAAACATTTTGCATGATGTTTATCTTATATGCAAACTTATCCTTATCCTATGTATTTAATATTTGCCAACCAGAATACATTTTTTTAAATGACTCATTTTAATAGAAAATGTTTATTACTGATTTTCGTCTATGACTGAGACCCATTTATTATGGGGAAAAAAAATTATCAGCAGTAGAGGGTGCAGATGTAGCCATTGCATCCACTCTAAAATCATCTGTGTTTGGAGAGAATAAGAGCACTGAGCCGCTGCTTGAAATGTAGTAAATTTCATGCTTCTTTATGTTTGTACACATGATCCAGTGCAGAGCACCTGGATCACCAGCCACAAAACAGCTCCAAAAAAAGTGTTAATGTTTCACCACTTTTGTTTATAGTGGATTTTTAGAGGCTTTTACTTGTAAATTGATGTAATGCATTTGTTTTTATGCCTTTCTTGCAAAACCTCTGGGCAATCAGAGTTCCAAGATTGTTTGAGGTGTGCTAGTTTTCTGCGGATCACTTGGGAGTGTGCACTATTTGCAGAACTAACATTTTAAGAGAAAATTATTATACAGGGTGTCCGAAAAGTCAGCAACCAATTGGAATATGCTGAGCAAATATGTCTATCTGAATATGTTGAACAAAATCCACAAAACCCTGATACAGCAGCTGAGAAAATGTGTAGAATGTAAGGGTGAACATGTAGAGTCCATATTGTAAATAAGAAATGCAAAATGAAGTATATGCAGTTTTACTCTCTCCTTGGTTCCTGACTTTTCGGATCCCCTGTAGAACAAGAACATACTTGGTTTTTATCCATTTATAGTTACATTTAATGATGTGGAATGTCCATGAAACCAGTTAATTCCTGTTATTACTTGCGTTACAGCAGCTATAAACAATCGCTTCCTCACCAGCTGCTTTTTTTTTTTTTTGTCTTTTGAAGGTCATCTTCAATAACTGCTTTATAATGTGTATAACATGATAAGGTTAAGGTAAGTAACTGAATAACAAACTGGGCTTTTAAGGAGAAGATTTGCCATGACCTCTCAAAATTATTATTATAACATCTCGATTTAGGAACATTGCCCAGACGAATGAAGGTTGGTGTGTTGAGTCTAAAGAGGATGTGCTGACTGTTTTTTTTATGTTCTGTTTAACAAAATCTGTCCCAAAATAGGAAAATCACTCGAGCCGATCTGATGACAGGAGGAGTAATTGTGTTTGATGGTGTTCCATGATAGTTAGGTCTCGCCCTCAGGCTAGTTCCCATGCCGCTTGCTCTGGCATCAGTGCATCAGTAGACCCCTCGTGGGCGTTCCTGTTTTGTTCACCTTGATTTTCGTTTGTTGTTTACACTGCCTTTGTGACTGTTCATCCCAGCCTGGAAATGGCTCCCAAGCTTGAGCGCATCTCCTCTAAACACCCAAGTTGTGTACCTACGTTCAGCCACATTCCCAAACGACATTGGGACCTTTCCGGGAGGCAGTTAAAGGAGCAGGTTTAATGAATGTGGAGTGGAAAATCAAACAATCTGCCAACTACATTTTGGATCAAATTGTACTCCCCATTCCATGCTTAACTTAACTAATTTCCATCCCAGTAATCACCAGTGTGTCTTTGGAAGCAAGCGCACATTTTCAGATCTATCATTTAACTGCAAAATATTTAGACACCAAGATGAAGATCAAAAATAATTTGAACTAAGTCAGGCACAATTTCTTTTGGATATGTTTATTCATTTTTTAGTTTCAATTACCTGCCACAAAACCAGGTCCAGACCCCTAATGGGCCAATTTGAGGTTCAAAATGATAAGATGAGAAAAACCTCAAGGATACAAAGAAAAAAAAAAAATTGATACAAGCCACGATTTAAAAGAGGAACTGGCTAATTTCTGCTTGGCAGGGCGTAGTGAAGTTAAGTCATGGACAATTTTGGATTAGACACTTGGCGGCACTGGACACTTGGGGGGAAGAAAGGTCAAATCTAGAAATCTTGAGTCCAAAAGGGATGCAGACTAGAGCCCTGTTAGGAAACTAAGGACTCTCAATGACTTCTTGAAGAACTCTTGTCTTTAAAAAAAAAAAAAAAAGCTAAAAATATGAGAAGAAATGAAAAATGTGACAGCTTTAAGTGTGTTACATTTCATGTGAAATGTTTGATTGAATAAAGCTTTTCACTTTTCTTCGTTTGTTGGTCCAGGGCTTTAAAACAAAAGATGGATACATTGTTGTGGCTGCTGGGAATGATCAGCAGTTTGTCAAAGTGTGCAAAGTAAGGAGGATCCTCTCATCTTTCTAATTTCTTTATAGTAAGCATGATTCACTTCATTTGTCTAATCTCCTAATCAAAGCACAGGCACTCAATCTAAGCTTAAAACACAAGTCCACGTTATCACACCATTACATCAACTGACTTTTTGGTTTTTCTCTCGGCTCTCGTTCTGTCCACATCCAGGTCCTGAACCTAAACAAGCTGGCAGAAAATCCGAAGTACAAGACCAACACATTACGAGTTCAGCACCGCAAAGAGCTGCTGCAGCTTCTGGCTGAGAGGTAAGCAGGCCTTCTCACGCATCAATTCAACCTGCTAGCCAAGGAACACAAAAATGACATGCTCACCACAGGCATTCCTCCATCCAGATGTTACAGCTCTCTCTTTCCTCTCCGAGAGGTCACGGCCCTCATTAAAGCTGTATCTGTGTTTCCTCTTGAACCTCAGAGTGTTAGAGCTGAGGAAGTAGGCTGATGTTCCAGACGCGGGCGTGTCATGGGTGTAAGCGTCAGCTCATTGTGTTGAATAAACTGCAGCCCGGCCACCTACAGAAGGAGCAGACCGCACACTCAGAAGAGCCCCACAAATATTTCACTGTGTACAAGATGCTTATTCGAACAGGCACAAATAACGTTTGACACGCAAGTGAAGGACAGATTGTGAGAGTTTCTCAAATTCTGTGATTTTAGGATTCTTTGCTTTGGTATGTTCCAGTTAGATTGGTCAGATGATTGAACAGCAATTTACCAATCATTCCAGAAACCCAAATAAAGGGAAGTCAGATTTTGGCTTCTGAATGCTTGATCACCACTGAACACCACTTCTAAAAAGATCTTTCAACCATATCTGGTATTTAGGCTTTTTAGTCCATCATATTTTTTTCAGTTTAATTTATCGTTATGTTTAAATATGTAATGACTCTCTTGCTTTTGTTACATATTACATTTGACAGCAAAGAAGGTTCAGTCTGGTTCTTCTCTCACTTGATTTATTTGGGCATAGAGCAAGCGCTTGTTTTTAAAAGCAGTGGGCTAGACTAGGGCTGGCCGATATTTTTGTCATATCACGATACATGACATTTCTAAGGTACGAGATGTGTATCACGATATATACGAAGGTTTACTAACAAACTTCCAGCAAATCAGTAGTTTAAAAAAAATGACACTACAAAACTAAATTACTTCAGACTGAAAACTAAAATACACTAGTAAATTAAAATACAATATAGATTAATAATTTACAATATTTAATAATTTTGCTATACAATGATTTACTTTTTTTTTTGTTTCAGCACAAAATTTTAAATGTTAAATCAGAATCTCTGACTATTTAAAATAAGAGTTACAAAAAAAGTTAAACATATCCGTATACCGGTGATATTGCCGGAAAGTGTATTGAGACAGTTTATCACAATATCGGTATTATATCATCATATTCCTCAGCCCTAGTCCAGGACTACAGATTCTCAACTTGCGAGGCGCATGGAGTCGCAGAAGATTTTTACCAACCCTAATTTATAAAGTAGTTCAATGTACATTTGATGTACAATTGATTAATTTAATAATAAATAAAACTGTCAGGTTATTATTGTTACAATTCTTTCATTCAGTCAAGTCAGTTATACACCAGACAGCAACACTGCTGCATCCAACACACTGTTAATGTTAAAGCGGCCTTTACATAGGACACTAGCAGCACACACACTGGCTATTTAAAATGAAAATAAGCTTATTTTAGCATGTCATGGTGTCTAGCTAGAAACACTAAAGAATACAATATTTATGCTATATAATGTCATATATCATAATCTAAACAGCATGTGAGTGTAGAAGCGATTATTAGATTAATAACCTTTGATCATATATTGTGTATAATATTTTATAATATTTACAGAGATTTGCATTGACTGAACCAGTGCAAGAAATCATAGAAACAAATGTTTTTCCATGTAAAATGGGCTTTGCACTCAGAAAAATATCTCGTGAAATGTGAAACGGACTAACCCAACAAACACAACCATTTGCTAGCACTTATTTGTGGGCCACAGGGTTCAGTGTCCTTGTGTGCATCAAATCAAAGTAACGGTCTACGTTGGATGTAAGCGCAGAGATGAGATGCATGCTTTCGACTATGTCTCCTCACTTTGATAAGCTGCAGCGCGACAAACAAGCCCAGTCCCATTAGACCTGGTAAATGCAGAGCGCCTGCAGTCGTGGACTCTGACACGCACTGATTCATAAAACACATTGTTAAATGTGTTTTAAAAAAAAAGTGATCTTTCCCTCTTTGATGTATAACAATTAAACGTGATGTGCGATGTGTATTTGTTTTATGTGTTTTATGATCTTTAAATGAGAGTGACCTAGCATTCTGTGGATTGTGAACGTATTTACAGTAATGTTCTGTGAATATTAAAGTAATAGCCTTATCATTTCTACTAATTTCCGCTAGAGATTATTGTGAGAATTTGGAACCATTGAAATGAACAAAAAAAAAAGCTTAAGATCCCCTGGTCTAAACCACTATTGGAAAAACCCTGTCTTGGACACCTCTACTCAAAAAAATGTACCTCTGTATAACAAAAAAGTATAAGTAGAAAAGAGGAAAAATAATACTGCAATTAGACAACAACTCAAAATATAAAGCAAAATCAGTGACACTTAAGATAGGATGCAGTTGTTGATGATAGAAAACGAGAACATTTTCTTCATGACTGGGGTGATTTTCAGATGATGAAAGCTCCAAGAAGAAGTGAGGGATCAGGATGGATCAGGCAGGTCCAGAGGGCAGAGGAGTCAGGAGTCAAATCTGTAGTCTAATGGCAGTATACAAGAAGACAAAGCTTTTTTTCTGGGCATTTCTTTTGTGCCTTTGCTTCACTTTTCTCTTCTTCTGTGTCCTCTCTCCTTCAGGTTCTCTGAGGAGTCCACTGCTAAGTGGCTGAGATGCTTCGAAGGCACCGGAGTCCCCTGTGGCCCCATTAACACCATCCAGCAGGTGTTCTCCGACCCACAGGTCAGCTTCATCCCTTCTAAGCGAGTGTCACTCACAATCTACTCCCACAATTATACAATCCTTTCAAAAAACACACAATGTAGTAATGTTTGCACTCAGACAAAACTTTTTTTGTTTTTTTTTCATAAAATGTTAGAGTCTAGCATCACTTCAGAGTTTCACTCTAATATCTATTATCTTAATGTGTAAATTGGGACCAGACCTGCGCTTCAGCAGAAGATAGTATTTCCTGCCAATTATTATTATTCCAGCAGTCAGTGAAGCAGGATTAGAGGGAGTAAGAGGGAGTCACTTCCCTTCCTTTCATCCACGTTAGTTGCTAATAGAATCAAAACAATGAAACACCGTTAGACATACTGGCCCCCAGTGGGTGTAATTGGGCACCACTGGAATGTGAACTTGTGCACATTAACTCACGCCTGGTAGTTTAATTCCAAACACATGGTACGGAAAGTGAATTTACTGATTTCTACGAAGCCTCATTGGCATATTGAGGCTTATGCCCAAGGCAGAGAGATAAAAATATTGGGGGGAAAAAAGAGGCAAGAACGGGGGGGGGGGGGGGGGTGTATTCGTTTTATTTTATCTTTGTTCCTGATGGACTTGATGAGAAACACACTTCCTCTGGGAATTTTTGTGTAGCATTTTTGCATGTGGTTTCCTTCATTTAGATCCACACTACCTCTGTGCAAGGACAAACATGATGCTAATTCTGTAACTGTAAAGCCATCTGATGACACACGGCAGACTTGCAGTCTTGCGTTCCAGTTTATAAAGAGTAGAGGAACAACACCATATGGCAGAAACGTGGAATAAACAAAATAACAAAAGACATGCAATTATGCAGCAGGATACAAAGCTTTCTGTGCTTTTCACCCAGGCTTCTACAGCCAACGGCGAAGGATGCATGGATTAAACCTAGGATTAAGAAGATGAAAAGGGTGGAAAACATCAGTGAAATGAACCCATGGAGAAAAAATGGCTTAACTTTTAGCATGTTTATCCAAAATCAGAAAGCTGTGAAAATTCCACGGGACTCTTTATTTATAAAGTTAGGAATAAAATGTAACATGGTGTGCTGTTATAGGAAAGTAATCAATGACAAGTTAGAGTGATTACCACTTCTCATATCACAGCAGTTCCCAGTGATTGCAATTTGTAATTTAGTAGCAAACAACATATCATACTTTTTTAGCCACTTAGTTACATTTAATGCTGTGGAATATCTTTGAGACAAGTTAGTTCATGTATCTATGTTATTGTACTGTACCTATTAACAGTCATCCTCTCAACAGCCTCTCTCTTGTCTCTTGAGGTTAATAAGATGGAAAAAATGCAGCTTGCTTGTTAACTTTGCCTTAAATTGGCTTCACCTCGGTCTGTTGCAAAGCTGTGGTACTGGAGCCTCTTTACATCTTGATAATGTATTAGCATGCATGTATTAATATAAAGCTGTGATTTAAATGACACTGGCGCTACTATCAGAGCTGAATCAATGACTTCTGGCCAATCACATTTGAGATTTCACATTTCACATTTGAGAGCTGTGATTATAAGAAGCTGAGGTCGGCACAGGTGAGAAAGAAAATGGATGAGATCAAGCAGGGCAGGTACGGAAACTACTGGAAGCCAAGACAAGCGATATTCTGACAAACTTGCATTGACTTCGTATCACACAATACTGCAGTGTTGCTGTTTTTACTAAAGATCTCATTACTGAACCGCTTAAGATTCCGAGATAAAGAAACATTTTTTATTCAAATTCCGTATAACAGTCTGTGTCAATGCATGCGGATATATCCCAAGAAACGCCCAGGAAAATTCTGTCAGCTGCCAATAATGACTGCATCTGGTGAAGGTCTGTTGGAGCCTTATTCAAACCTGCCCTGGAGGAAATTATCCAGCAAACGTGAAGATCAAGCTGAGACGATGGTTCAGAATAGGGACAATACCAGTGGCAGAAAGAAAACCAGATGGAGGAGTGACTGAGAGAGGGAGGAGGTTAAGACTGCTGCAAAGTGGAGATAAAGATGAATCCAGGGCAGAAATAAAGGCTCGGTAGTCATTTTCCTAAAAAGTGGTGGACTTGATTCACTGATCTACTGGGTTAACATTATGATTCATTATCTTTTGATATGCTCCGTCATGAAATGGAAATTCGGCCAGTAACTCAGATAAAATGTTGCCATTATTCAGGAAACGTGTTCTGAAGTAGCATGCTGGGTAACTTGACACTTTTGAAATCCCACTATAAGTCAGATCAGTTCCTCTGTAGGAGACAGCCTATAACTCAAGATGCTTCCTTCATAACTCATATGTGTGTGTCCTCTCTCTGAAGCCAGGAGTGATAAAGTGTTGTCCTTGAACGTAAGTATTATTCAAGATTTGTCTTCTGTCAGATCAGGACTTTTGGTTTTTGTTTACATCCTATGCCAGTTGGTGCTTCCATAGGCTGTGAGCAACATGAGTAGCTTCTCCATACTGTAACACACTGGTCCTCGTCAGTCTTTCAGTAAAGTTGTGTGTAAATGATTTCTTGGGTCAAACTGAACACAATTCTCACCAGATTTACAAAGTACCGGTAAAGCTGATTTTTTTTTTCATACTCATGTATGTGTATGTTGAGGAATACAAATCACCTACAAGTTACCAAGCATGTTCACGGCACACCTGATTTACGTTTAGTGATGCCCACAAAAAGCTCACAGAGCTTAAAAAAACGAATGCTAAATGGTGAAAGAATACCTCTTAAAACTTCCAGTAATGCTGCTCAGCCACTGCAGTGCATCGGCTGTCATTAATGCACACTAACTATTCCCTCTTTTTAGGGTGCCATTTCTTTTGTTCTAACTAAAATATTTAAGACTAGCTATTCAATTTATGGATTCAGTTGCTTTGTTTCAAGTCATTAATATGAAACAACAGAGTTTCACAATTTTAATCAAAAATTAAATTTTTCATATAAGCCTACTTCCCCTCCAGTGGTTGCTGACAAGGAATCCTCCAGCCACCCCTCTCCTGGGCTGTCCTTTCCAGCTGTCTCCAGGGGCAGCCCAGTCACTGTGTATTGCATGGTCATCCTCTCTTCTATTTGCCTTGGGTGATATTTTTTGGTAGGTTTGATCCATTCCCAGCATCTCATTATGGTTTCTTCCTCCATCGGCTGCTGTTCTGTCCTGTTTCACAGACCTTTATTTCTGTTGGTGTAGGTCTATTGGATTTGTAGGACAGGTGTTGAAGGCCACCATACCATGATAATACTTTGGCACCGGCGTTGAATTCAAAATACATATATAGATTTTGTCTGTGAACGGAATCCTATCATGGCGTGCTTGAAGACATACTTAATATTTATTCATCTTCTTTAAGCACTTTATCCTGGTTAGGGTCGTGGTGGATCCGGAGCCTGTCCCGGGGACATGCGTGCGCGTGCACACACTTACACCTAGGAGCAATTTGGTATAACCAATCCTGCGTGTTTTGGGTGGTTGGAGGAAACCCACATGGAGACGGGGAGAACATGTGAAAATCCACACAGACATTAACCTGAGCTCAGGTCCACACCAGGTACCCTGGAGCTATGAGCCCCCCCCAAATGCACATATGCAAGCTACAATAACAAGTTCTCCTTCCACAAATGAAATGATATTCAGTGCACAATTATACCAATTTTCATCTCTGCAAACACAAGGTACTTGGGGAAAAAAAAAAAAAAAACAACAAACCACAGCTTCATGGTCGCTGAGGAGAGAAGTTAACTCTCAAGTTTTGATACAGACATTTCCTGGAATGAAGAAAGCTCACTTTTTTTCAAGCCTTTGTTTTTCCTTTCTTCATCACATTAAAGCCTGTTTGGATTCAGCAAAATCCATTCATCTTGACTTTGTAACCCATTTGAACCTTTCAATCTCATCAATTCCACGTTGCGTTTGATGAAACCCAGTGTTCTGTCATCTTCTTACAGATTGACGAATGGCTTCAGCTTCGAATGTGTAAAGTAAACATCAATGTCTCTTTGTGAAACATATTCACGTCCAACAATAACTTCCCTAATGCTTGCTTATTTTTGCAATTATATATTTTTTTGTCTAGCTAGAAAGAATCATGTCTCCTAAAAGTTTGTGTTCAGCATACAAAGTATCACTTTGCTCATGTTTCATATCCCATAAATTACAGCAGCAAGGCTCTGTTTTGGTGTGCATGTACAGTGGATGTTTTCAGGCAGCTGTTTTTTTTTTGTTGTTGTTGTTGTTTGTTTTTTTTTTGTTTTTTTTTTTTTTTTAGATCATCTTGTCTTTTCAAAGCTGGTGGTTGTTTACAAATGGAGCTGGTTATTGATTATCTTTGCTGCAAGCTGCATACCAGAATCCGGTCCACACAGATATAAATATTAATATTATTATTGAATGTTTCCAATGCACTGTTGCATCAGGTGCCAGCCACAGATGCTGGACTTGATTATAATAGCTAGAAGATGTGAAAATATTATGTATTCTCATAAATAAAGAGAAGAAACTGTGCATGTCAGTAGTTGATAGAAAGATGCTATTGTGCTATTGTGTGTGAGTAAGGGACTTTTATTTATTTACTTAGATTTTGTTCATTTCACTTTCTATTAGAGTAATTATTTCAACTCTTTCCTTTTCTTGAATCTTGTATCCACTCCTCGGCCTTCCCAAAGCTAATATTTTCACCTTTAATTCTGACATATAAAATACTTGATCCAGCTCTCTTCACTTTTCAACATTTGGAAAGAATTTTCTGATTTTGTTCCCCCCTGATAACTTGCCTGAATTAATAGCTTCGTATTTAAAGCAATTTAGCTTGGATCTTGCTTGTTTTTACACTAGCCTAAAAGCAGCATGCAGCCATCAGACACGTGAGGCATCTATTATCTATAGTCTAAATGAAAATGGAGTACAATTAGCCAACAAATAACACTTTGAAGAGCTGCCAAAGATCTTAAAGCTTCAAGTTTGCTGCCTAACTCTTTGGCTTTTTCTCTGGCTGATGGGAAAGGAAGCTTTATCCAGCTGCTCACAATAACAGATAATTACTGACCTTGGTGTCTCACAGCAGATTTTTTCCTACAACAGTTAGCAAGCAGCAGGATTTGCCTGGGCCCACATCAACTTTCTAATGCGCCTGGATGATCCAACAACCAAGCAGCCATTTAAACATGTTACAAACACTACCAACTTTCTAGAGGCTTCAGTCATGTGTATTAATGCATGGTTGCATATATGATAAACTTAGCTAACCCATCAGGAAAGTGGAAGCTCCAGTGTGCTACCAGTCCCATGTTTTGTTTGGGTGGATACCTAACTGACACGGCTAAAAGGTGATGAGTAACATATGATGAGCTAGTTAGCTAGTTAAGTAAGTTCATACAGACTAAGGAAAACAAATGAGTATATAATCGTTATCCTCTTCTAACAAAAGTTCTAATAGCATTAGTGAGGTCAGGCACTGATGAGGCCTGGCCCACAGTCAGCATCTCAAAGGTATTCAGTGGTTTCACTCCAAACACAAAGGTGTTCAATCTTAGCACAAGTGGGGGAAACAAATTTCTTAGAATGACTGCAGTGGTGCACTTCCTCAATGGAGTTCTGGTACACATTATTCCTGAATTTCCTTTATATGATGAAGCAATCATCATATATGATGAAAAATCAACTGTTATTGAACCGTGCTTGCTTCTTCATGTAAACTTAATCTCTGTAAAGTTGTGAGCGGAGATATCATTCCACAAACCTGCCTGATTCATTCTGATGATGAGCTTAGCTTGTACCTGAAAACTTCTGCTGTAATCTTTAAGCCCCTGATCCTTACTCTGAACATCCCTTTAACACTCTCTGTACTGTGTGACTTTATATTATATAGCTGTAGAAGAGTAATGACTCATATTTTTTTTTTTTTTTTTTACTTATAGTTTTTTTTTTTTCCCTTGCCACTGTCGCCTCTGGCTTGCTCATTAGTAAATCTACATCCTGATTTCAATAAAGCTGCTTCCTGAGGCATGTTCACACTCAGTCATACAGTATTTAAGTGAATATGACTGAGTGTAAACATGTGTACTTCATGGAGAAATACTATGGGAGCTCTCTGCAGTAGTAATTTGTTGGCCACTAATCCAGGCCCAGATCCATTTTTGGTGAACTTGAGCTCCTGTAAAAACAATGATTTTATGTTTTGTTACTTAATCAGTTTGAGCCTCTTATGAAGCTTTGGTATCCCAGCGTTCAGGACTCCAGCCTCCCCTTTCACTCCCTTACTCTGCCAATTATCAAGACCCGATCAGAAAACAAGGGGTGGGGGTGTCTTCAAAGAGTGCCTATGCTGCTGGAAGTTCAGAGACTTTAATGGGCCGCTGAGCTCCGGATTTTCAGTCTGTGTCTATCAGTAGTAGAGAATTATGGGTCGGGTTGCAGATGAGAGATTCACAAGAGAAAAGACTGACAAATCGATCAGACTCTGTGATTTATGGTTTCTCGTGTACATAAGGTTTTCCTCATCAATCTCACATAAATACCTGTTCAGTGTCCAGATGACAGTTGTAATCCATATTGTATTTCTCTCTCCACAGCCAAAATAAGCTATAGCTAATCTGCTTCAAGGACTTTATAATGGATACATTTCTTTGAAGGTTAGTTTTTGTAGTCTTGGGTCTTGAAATGGACCCTTTGGAGAATGCATTACAGACGTAAAAAGGTGGGTGGTTTTGAAGGGCCGCAAATTCCTGGTGCAAATTAACAGAATCCCTAAGCAACTGATTATGATACTATAGTATTCGTTACTATGAAATTCCTAGGTAAAATTTGCAAATACTTCCAATTCCCACCTACAAGCGAGCTCTCCCCTATCATATGACAGCCACCATCAAGGGCAGGTGAAATCTAACATGTGCTTCCTCCAAGACACGTGAAGTCAACTGCTGCTTATACTGCATCACAGGGCTGCATAACACACTGAAAAGAAAAGCTATCCTCAGTGCTCTTCCATACAGTACATGAGCTCACAGGCACCAATGCTTGGATAGAAAGATTATGCCCCACCTATCCACACAGCACAGCCAGATTTCCTCTCTTGGATTTCTGGCCACAGATGGCTGTGGCATTGCTGGGATTCGAAGTCACAATCTCTGGATGATAGGGCAAACCCTTTTTTTGTAGCCCCACTTAGAAGCTCATTAAATACAGTTTTATGTGTTAAATTCCAGGCAATAGTGAGATTGTATACCCCTATAAACATCCTTCCCCATCCAGATCTAACACTGAACAAATTAAAGGAGAAAACTTACTTATAAGAAAGAAAGGGGGTAGGGGGTGGAAGGAAAGAAAGGGGGCAGGAAATAACAGTTCCTTACATGTATATACTAAAAGGTGTTTTTTTTTTTTTGTTTTTTTTTTGTTTTTTTTTTTTAATAAAAGCATGACTTTGTGTGTGTGTGTCATCTGTGTGAAATAGTCCTTTTTAATATTGTTACCCAGATGCTTAACTTTGGATTAGGGCTGAGTAATGCATAATGTGGTGTATAAATGATACCATTAAATGTGTTTTCTTCAAAATTATTTGACAAAACACTATGGTTTTCCTTTTTTTTTCCATACTTGACTGCCTTTTAGATATGCTGTGACCGAGCCATCTTATGTTGCCATAATGTTTCTTTTATGAGATTTAAATTTCCACATGTTGGGGACAGAGTCCCATTGTTTGAAATATTGCTATATAATTAAACACGCTCTGAGATGATAAATCACTTTTAATTGGATCTGACAGGGACTTTTTGGATGAGGTGTCTAGGGAAGAACTCTCAACACTTCCTCAAGAGTAAAATAGAGGATGAGGGAATGAAAGGATCAGAATGGAAAATTGTCTCTTGTAAACAGTTCAATCCGACCCACCCGCCAGTCAGATTCAATTAGCCTGAGAAGCCACTAAATGAAATCAGCTGGTGTTAAAGCGATATGTAAGACTGGGGTTGTGTGAAATCCACAAGATTGATGCTTGATGACGTGAAGTCTTCATTATACATCCCATTAAACTCTACAGTTAGTCAGCTTGATAGAATGTAATGAAAAATTAATAGTTAACCAATGAACTGATGCTTTATTATTCAGGTTGTAAGGAACATTTGTAAGGAATAAAAGACATCAGGGTTTGCTGTTGGAAAATAATCAATGCCAGGGAGGAGTGATGCACCCCAACATGAAGCGGAGTTACTGTTACCACTTCAAAGTCGATTATTTTCCAATAACAGCATGTCTCAAATTTTCTTCCTCCTACACCACTTGTATTTGACAACAGGAATTTTTATTTATGTATTTAATGGATCGTCAGCGAAACAAGTCTGTTCCTGTTATCGCTTAGGTTATGACAGCTATTAAAACAGTTGTTCCTTCAAATCACGTTTTCTCTCTCTTGAAGTTAATAAGACAAAGAATGCAAAGAATATGAAGTTACTGAGAAATCACAAAGCCCTCTGTCCTGAAGACTTGTCTGAAATCTTATAAAGCACTGATGCTGGAGACTTTGTCCATAAATTTTAAATAAACATCTCCTCAGATAAAACTTCACCATATCAACAATTACACGCTTTCCGTTTATGTCAAAAGTGTACATACAGATCCCATAATTCTATGTGTCAGCAGCCAGGCAAGATAGTAAAGGTGGCAAAAAAAAACGAGGAGAGAGCAGATTGTAGACAAATGTTATTTATGATTTATGGCATATTTCTGACAAGGAACAGCTGGTGTAGTCCCAGATCCTTCTGCTTTCAGGGAACTCCACTCATGCTCCTGGTTCTTTCAGTTTGAACTTCTATAATGTTTGCCCAGACTATACTTCATCACTCTGTTAAATCCTCTCTCCTTAACTCTGATAGTGTAAAGTCACTAATGTGTAATGGGGGGAGGGGGATTTTCCTTTTTTTTTTTTTTTCTTCCCCCCCCCCCAAATTGACATTTGCCAATTCTATCACACTAACTGCTACTCATGTTTTCAGGAAGCACTGGATTGAAAACCCTAGTGGTGTAATTGATAAGGCATCAGCCTTCCAGTCCCATCAAGTTAATGGGCAGTGGTGGCTTAATGGTTAAGGCTCTGGGTTACTGATCAGAAGGTCAAGGTGCCACCAAGCTGCCACTTTTGAGCCCTTGAGCAAGGTCCTGAGTCCTGTCTGCCCAGGGGCACTGTATCAAGGCTGACCCTGTGCTTTGACCCCAGCTTAATAACAATATATGAAAAAAGAATTTCACTGTAATGTATGGTATGTGTCAAAAGGCATCTTCTCTTCTGTCTGCCTTCTTCCGCATACATGATCTTACAGACTCTCGTGATTGGCCAGTGTTGCTTTTATTGACAGGGGACAGAGTAATGTCATCCCTCCCACCCTCAGTGCACAGCCAATTACACTCTCTTGGGCTTTCATCCAGTAGGGTGAACTGGTCTGTTGTCTGTTATTTCCTTCCAAGTAGCTTTGTTGCTATCAAAATGCTGGCTTCCTAGGCAAATTTCACACTTGGTCTGATTACTCAGGTCCACACTCGGGGCCAATTCTGGATACTTCACAGCAGTGCTCATATTCACAGGTTTGCGTTTGGTTAGAAGAATTCCTTCCAAACCATGGATTGGTTGCACAATTCCATATGTGCTCATGTTTGCAAAGTGGTAGGCACTTGAAAGTACACATGACAAGTTAAATCGACAAAAGCATGCAGCGCTGAGAGCTGATACCATCCACGTGATGCAGACCAAATTACGGTTCCGTGGAAGCAAGTCCCAGACCAGTGTTTTCAGGAGGACCAGGGATCAGACTTTGGGACTGCTCCTGGGCTCAAAAATTGCATTTACACTTCACCAATTGTACCAAACTCTCAGGGCGAATGGCCCAAAGAAAGTTAAAGTAACATTTAAGATCACTTTTGCTACGTATGCTTCCATTAGCAGTGAGGGGAAAATACAATGTTGAGACAATGTTCATTGTTAAAAGCACTATACAAATAAAATTGAATTGAAAATTGAATTGAACTTGAAAATAGGTGACTCTACTAATGTTTAAACTTCATATTTATTCAGTGTAAAAGGGTTTATTCATGTTAGTACATTGGTCTGTAGCTATATTTTACTTATTTCTAGCAAGGCTAACTGATGTTATGAATCGAGGGGGAAAGTTTGCAGTAATGCTAACTAACACAACAGATTGGTTTGGGATTTTTAATTAACAGCTAAAAGAAATTACTAAAATCTGTATCATCACTGAAACTCATAACCATACTGACAATTAGTCTTTTTTTTTTTTTTTTTCCTCCAAACTTGAGTCAGTTATATCAGAACAGGAAAAAGTGAAACTTGCCAATAGAGTTTGACTATGAGGAAACTGAAGTCATGTCAGTTGGGCATATTAAAAGCCATTTTGACTCTGGAATGTTTGTAAAGCTAGAACAAATATGAGTAAGATTACAACATGACCCTAAAGCATCAGTGGATATCACAAATGCCACTGCAGCTGTATAAGGGTGATTGAGAACTGGCACATTCCAGCACTATTGACTCTTAATGATCCTTCTTTCCAGAGCTGTGTGTTCCTTTCTTCTCCAAAGGAAACACCTGACTGTGTGAGATGAGTTGAAAGCAGAGGCTGATGTATAACATAGAGCTCTGCGATATGGAATTATTTATTCCCACCTCCTTGTGTGAGGACATTTATATATCCGAATGGCCCCCAGACTTTCCCAGTGCCCCATGAAGGGGAAATAGAGTGGAGGAAATGGTGAAACCGTGCTATGTAAGTAGACTTTGTATGTCTTCATGGTGCCATAAATGTCAGCTCATGTCCAGCATGTGCTAACCCTACAGTTCACTCCTTGCCTCCAGGGCCTTTAGATGTGCCCTTTTGCTTGCTAACAGTTTGTGGGTTTCTTGTCTAGTCTCTTATGCATCCTTTGTTTCACCTTCCAACTCCACCCTCACTGGATAGTTGAGGATACTGTTTTAATGATCCTGGGTGCTGGTGCTGACTAGCACAACTGTGCACGGCTGCTTCATGATGAGGTACAGGTGGAGACCTTCAGCAGCCGGTCCTCCTCCTTTATTTTTTTTTTCTTCCTCTCTAACTGTCTCTAATGACTTCTGGCACCTTCTCACCCTGAAAGTCCTCCCAGCTCTCCTGTTCTTCTTCCAGAAGTGTTCACAATAAATCAGGGGTGTGTGAACAGAATCTTAGGAATGGAAAAGCGGGAAGAGAGGCGTCTTCTGATCTTCTGAAGTGGGGATTTGATTTATTAAGCATCCTGCCTTATACCCATTCCATGTGGCAGCAAGGCCTCATTGGATGCACAGTGGAATGTAAACACATTTAGGTTTATATTTACATTTATTAATCTGAGAGACTCTTTTATCCAAAATGGCTTACAAGTGAGGCGAAATACAATCCAAATCCCAAGCTGTTAAGCTGGACTGAGTTTCAAAATTTAATTTTTGGAAGCAAGGGTAAACAAATCATAAATTTACTAGCTAGACCACCAGGAAAGTGAAAGCTGTAGTGTGTTTACCTAGTCTCATGATTTGGTGGCCCATAAACCTACTTTTCTAGGTTAAGAAATGGTAGCTACCATAATGTAATAAAGTACAGCAAGCTAGGTTGCTAGTTAAGTGCATTGACACAGACACAAGTGAGTATATAAATTCCTACATGGTGGATGACTGTGATGGTCATTACCCTTTAAGAAAGTACCTGAGCTAGCACTTCATGTCTGTGACTTCAACAAGTCAGCATTCTTACCTGAATACTGTAGATTTGTGCCTAATTACTGCTGCTGTAATCATAAAACCTTATTCCAGGAGTCTTATTCACCATCTGCTCACACTAAGCATCCTTTCAACAAACTTAATACTGTTTGACTTTACTCTTCTACCCCCGTATTCTGTAATAACGTATCTTGCTGTCCAGTGGCACCCAGAAGGGGACGGGTGAAAAAAAAAAAGCTAGTGTAGTCACTATATTTGCTCTGCTATATTCAGGAGTTCTTTTTTCTATTTAGCCTAACAGACTTTATGTGACTAGTGAATGTTAGTGTGTTTAGGTATTTTGGTAATGTCATGACATAGTACTGTCAAAATGAACTCAAATCTCTCATCCAATCTTGTTGCTTGCACAGGCATGAGATTCTGTGATGTAACCAGAGATGGAACATCTCAATTCCTCTGAACAGTTTCAGACACAAACGCATCTGTAGTCAATAAAATGCCACTAAAGCAATGCTGGCCTGCGAGTGATTACAATATTTATTCTCAGGTTTAAATATAGCATAAGGACATGGTTGTGCAAGCTTAATTACCCCCATGTGGAGTCTCATAAACCTTAAAAATACCAGCCTCCTCCACCAGCAAGAAGTAAGGGTCCTCATGCTGACAGAATATCAGTTTTGGTTTTTTTGTGTTTTTTTTTTTGGTCTCCAGTGAAAAACATGTCCAAGCTGTGTGACACTTTCATAAGTATTAGGATTTGTGGTCCTGTCCGCTAACTACAAATTGCTCAGATTCTTCTTCTTTTTTTCTTCATGTTTTTTGGAAGTTTGACCTTTCTAGCTTTAAGACTTGTGGTTTAAATGTTTGTGTGTGAATAAACATTGCAGCCAAAGATGGAATTGTGCTCACTATCATCCGATCTGCGGAATCCAGATCTTATACTCGTTTCAGTGTATCACGCTAATTGAAATAGATTTGGACATCTCTATTGTCCTCTTACAATTCATGAACATCAGTACTGTTCGTTCCTGAGAGTTGTCTTTGAAGGCGCTTCAGTTTGATGATGCCCCATCAGTTTTATTTCTCATGACCAGTTCACAGGGCGCCTGGGAAACATTTGTATCCTTTGACAAACATCTGTGCAAGCCTCTCTTTTCATCCCCTTTTCTCTATTTTGTTCTAATTTAGAGTCACTATTTAGACATCAAGAACAGTTTGAGAATGTTTAAAAAAAAAAAAATGATGTGTTACTATGTCCCGCCTGTTCTCACGTTATTAAGTCTCAGTGTTATGTATGCATATGTCAGATTACCAATGTGCATGAGAGCTCAGTGCAATTCTTAAGAGTTGAGAGGAAGAAAAAAAAACGTTTCATCTGCATCTACTACGTATTTGACCGTTGAATTGGTGACAATTGTGTGTGAAGTAATCTACACTCCTAACATTTTTCATTCAGTTATTACAATTGGGAAGTCTTGTACAATATGGGTATTTTGACAATTTTTTTTTTCTTCTGAAAATCATGATGGCAGATGATAGGAGATGATACTATTCTGGCTCATAACACATTTATAAGCAAGCCAGTTGTACTGGCTCAATCCTAACATGTGTTTTCCAGATTTCTGTCGCAAGGAGCCATTAGATGTATCAGACATGAGTACCCCATTTTATTCTTTTTTTTCAATGTTCAGTAATACACAAGTCAGATTTTGAACAATGTAAAATGGTCTCAGTTGCAACTTTTGAGGATTTTGGTCTAATGTTAGAATTGTTGTGCTAGATGCTCTCAGAAATAAAGTACTTTTCTTTGTCGCTGAGGTGGTACCATCAAAGCTACATCTTTTGTACCTTTACAATGTATCTTTTACCAGGGATGGTACATGTAGTGTGTCTTAGAGTGAAGCTTCAATGGTAGGGATCACGTTCCCACCCCCTTCTGAAACCTCAAGTTCAAGTCTATATCAATACCCACTGGATATTTTTTTTTTTAAAGCAAAAAAAGCACTTTAAAAAAATACATCAAAAAATACATGGCTAAAATACAACTTACACAGAACATCAGCTTTCACACAAAACCACTTACCAGTTCCAATCTTTTTCATTTGTTACAGGATCAAATTCAAGATAAAATGAATTCTTTTTTGCTCTGATTCGTGTCACCATTTTTTGCAGGTATCACCTCAGTACCAATCTTGGGTATCTGAACTGTACCATCTCTTTTTAAAGGTATCAGTGGTCCAATAAATCCAATTATGCATCTTAAATTGTTTGTAAAGTTATACTTTCTTGCACTTGGAAGCGTGAATAAACATATTAAAGGTACAAAAGATGTGTCCTTTGTCATATCACTCAAGTGTCAAGGAAAAGAACAGTTTAGTACCTTTATTTCTGAGAGTGTAAGAACTATTTGGCCAGTCCAGAACACTAGAAGTAAGTAAAATAAAGCTGAAATCTGTATCAGTGGAATTGTTGCCTCTTTAATGCTCCTCATAGGAGCCACTGCATCATAATTGGGTCGTTTTGTCCTTTGCGAAATGATATTCTGATATATATATAGAGAGAGATACTCATGTTGTTAAAATTAAAGTGTGGAAGATGACAGGTTGCTGAAAAGGATTCTCACTAATTGATATGTATGTCATGATAGAATGGATTGTGGAATTGGCATTGATTTGACATATGGGGGATTGTAATCTTTAATTCTGTCCATAGAGGTCTCCTTTGCTCTGGAATCCAACCTTGTTTGAATGATCTTGTGGTGTCTTTGCAGCTTTTTCTCTACCCTGTCTTCTCTCCAGCCAAGTTCCGATCCTGTAATGATTTACAGAGGTAAGCTGGCAAGTTTAGGGATATGTGTTTCTTCTCTAGAATCTCTAGACATGATTTTTTTTTTTTTTTCCCTCCCCCACAAGGATTTCCTTGTGATGAAATTTGAAGCCTAATTAGATCTGGCTCTGTGGTGCTATTGATGCTGGATTAAACCAAGCATTGACAAAACCTTTAAACAAAAGCGTCAACACATTATTGATTGTAAATTATGAAGACAGGTCCCAAATCTCTTTGAGGCCAGGCAGTGCGTTGAAGCATAGCTCGGCTCGCCACTTGGCAATAGCCTGTTGGTCAAATCTCCAGCCTGGTTCTGGACACGGTCCTCTGAAAGATCGTTGTTAGCCAATTATGTGCAATCAAACTCTGTGAGCTTGGACTCTTGCAGCTTGACCTGCAACTTGGAGATTTTGGAATTCCAGAGAGATGATCCAAGAGCTCTAGATGATAGTGGAACATATAATGGTGGTCTTGTTTTCGGTGACAGCAATTGCCTTAATAACACAGGTTTTATAAGACTCTGGAGATTTGAGTGTGTTTATATAGCTGTGGCAACTCGAGAGGGATTCTCAGGTATGTTCAGGTATGTCATGGACATATGCTTGAAGTCTAAATAGTGCCTAATTACAGTATTTGTAGTGATCATGAATGTAATGGATAATAATAATCAAGCTAGACATATAAATTTCTAAAGGCAACATGGGGAATAAGTTAAGTGAAGAATACCCAATATTAAAATCTTTAGTAATAGGGCTTCAGTCAATTTAATACATTTTTTATTTTCATTTTGATGTTTATGAAACAGATCCCCCTTGGTCAGTAGGGAGGGTAGTGTGCGGAGGGAGGAAGGAAATGAGTCACTCAGATGTATTTCCTTTTTTAACACTTGCATCTGATATCAAATGATCCACAGATATGCCTCAGTACCTGCTAAACAGCGAAAACACCATAAAATCACTTCAGCGCTGCTTGTTATTGAGACTCTGTTATGGCTCTGTATCTGAACCCAAATCTTAGTAATGGTTGATTTTTAATTATGGAATATATAGATTGCATAATCTATTCCATCTATTCTAGTTGCATTGATCTATTCCATGATATAACTTTAGGTCACTTAATTGCATGGTGTGTGGTGCAATTATTGTAATACATCTCAGTTTAACAGGTACTTAAACTTCTTTTCTTAGTTACCATTTTCCAGTGCCATGCAGCGTGATGGCAAATGTTAGACTCCAAAGTCCCAAAATGCATTGCAGCTGTACACCATATTTGCACCTAGTTATGGCAGAGACTCTACTTGTCTATTTAGTGATCTATGCGATGACAAGGGCGATGGCTTTAACTGTGGTATTAGCATGGACGTTGATGCTTTGGAAGCTGGTCCATTTGAGGAGAATGTACAAATGAAGAGGTGATGTGATTGCTGGACAGAGTAAAAGACTAAAGCACTGCTGCATCACTCACGTTATGTAGATAAAACGAGGGCTAAATCTCACTGCACCACTATCAGCAGTTCTTCTTGGCATTGTGGGTAATATAGGAAACTATTAACCAAAGTGAAAACAGGCCACCGTGCTAATGAAAGAGGTTAAAACTAAAAAACTCACCTCAAATATAATTATGATTTAATTATCACTCAAGTATTAATATGCAAATCGTTCAGTCATTTTAAACGTTTCTTAATGCACTAGTAATCCACTTCAGATTTGTAAAGTGTGTTGTGAAAAACAAACTGAGACTGTTAAAACTTCAATACTAATTGTTTTTCAATTTCAAATTAAACCAGCTGTTAGAAAGTGCAGAAATTCATGAAGATACAATTACAAATCTTATACCTACAGTTAGTAATTTTTAGGATGAAAGTGCAATTTTATACAGTAAAACTATATAATAGCTTATCACATTTAAATTTAAAACTTTTAACAGGAGAGAGTTCAGATTTCAGAGTTCTCCTGCTACATCCGTTCTCCACTGCTTCCTCCATGTCCTCAGCTCTAGACTGCCACCCCACCCCATATGTCTGTTGTCTGATGGATGAATCTTGTGCAAGCTCCGGACACTTAAAAGCTGCTTGTGTGTATGGCAGCCTCCCATGGGAAGAACAGAATCTCTTATGAGAGCTTTAGCCATCTCTCTCTCTCTCTCTCTCTCTCTCTCTCTCTCTCTAACAGATCCTGTCAATATCGATGTCTTGTTGGGCAGAACATCTGGAATGACATTGACTTTACAATCCTGGACCTTCCTTTATTGCTTAGTGTTCCATATCAGAGCATATGAATTTAATAAAAATAAAACAGTTGCTGTTGCCATTTTTTCAACTTCAAAGCAGTGTAGAGTTATGGCTAACCTTAAAGTACGCGGAAGCTGAATCAAGTTGACAACTTTCTAATGCTGGTGCCACATCTGAAACCATCAGTGTGTTGAAACCTGGAAAAATGTACAAATTAACCCCAGCATATTAACTCCATGTGATATGATGTAAATGCACAATTTCTTTGGCAAGCTGAACGCACAAGCTGATTTGGTCCACCAGAGGAAGCTTCGGATGGCTGTTTACTTAAAACCAAATCCCACTAAGCCCCAGCACATTCATGCTCTAATTATCAAATTGAGCTTTTGCTTCATGCTTTGATGGACATATGGTATTTGTAAGAGCGATACTTGTAGTTAGTAGTTACTCGATCAGTATCAACTCTGCCAGTGCCCAGCTCCAATCAACCCCCCTACACTCAGTGGGATGAGTCATTCAAACTTCAGCCCACTCTAGGATTTCATGATCCATGTGTGGCACCCATTATTACTCATTTGAGCTTTAGCAGAGATCAGGATCAGGAATAGAAGTGTTGATTACTTAAATATTTGGTTTAGGTGTTCTAGAACTTGTCTTTTTGAGGATGATCTGCTGTCCTTTTTTGGGAAGGTATTATTTACTGCTTATAGCTCCTATAATGTAATTTACTATGCGCCACAGAGGTACAGTGGGCAGCAGTGCTGCCTCCCAACGCCAGGGTCCCTGATTTAATCCTGAGCTCGGTCTGTCTGCCCTTCCTCAAGTCTGGGTTCTCCCAAAAATATGCTGTTAGGTGGATTGGCTACTCTAAATTACCCCTAGGTATGAATATGTGTACTTGATGCCCTGTGATGGACTGGCATCCCAGCCAGCATGTATTTCCACATCATGCCCAGTGTTACCAGGAAAGTCTCCAGATCCACCGCGACCCTGACCACAATAAAACAGATGCTGAAGATGATGGAATGCAATCTTCATGTTATATGTAAAATGCATTAGAAGCACATCCATCAATAAATACTAAAATAGAGATTTATTTGTTCCTTTTTTATTATTTGTTCAGTAAAATGATCATATTTGATCCAACAAAGCATGAGCTAAAAATGATTCAACTACATGTATATGGAATTTCAAAGCATTAGTCTAAGTTCACACTGGGGTCATTAGCTGTCACTGTTGCCGTTGTGCTGTGCTGCAGATGTGGGTCATGGTTGCCAAATACTGAGCTCACAAGTCTGTTGCCTTGGCTCATGGGTCACACACTGACTGATCTCAAAGATTAGTGAGACCCCAGTCGTTATCCAATCTTCACCAATTGGAACTAATCTATAAACCTTAACATATCACCACACGGTTATATTTAAAACCTTTCTCGCTATGGGTAATTAGTCATTTCCGATCTGGGCCTCTGTCAAACATCAGTCTCCGCTATGCATATCAGAGTGAATCCAGACAGAGGAAAGTTTTAAAAAGTGACTTATTAGAGCTGTTACTCTGGATTATTAGGTGATGTGTGATGACTGTCAGAGGGTGCATGAGACATTTTCACAGATCATTCGAGTTAAAAAAAAAATTTCTTCATTTCACTTTCTGAGGTTAAAGATGGCCAGTGAATTGTTCACTTTTGTACTTGTTCTAAGCAATTGAACTTTTATACCTTAATCCATTGCTTATGCAACATGACACTTGAGTTAAAATCATCTTTAATTTGTAATTCTTTTTGGTTACAGTTTAAATCGTACTTCAACAAAATGATTATTTAAAAACTTGAAAAAATAAAAATGTTGCTCAGTTTTTCAGGCACAGCATTTGTGAAACATAGAAAGTTATAGAAAATGCTATAAATATTTATCATCCTAATGGATATGGCTATACATTTGTTAGACCGTCTGGTAATTCATTTATCCCCGAGAAGTGCTGTTGTATTGAACAGAGGCCAATGAGTGAAAACTCCCAGTGAGAAGTGGCCTCAAAGTGAGCATTAATCTATATCTGGGTTAGTCACCTGTCCTCAGCTCACCCAGGTCTTTAATCGTACAGGAAATCTTATAGGCAAGAAAATGAAGTCATGGTGTGGCGTAGTCCAACCTGTTAACAGCACGAAGATATTTAATCTGACCTCTTAATCAAAATATAATACATCACTAGTGTTGCCTTATGGGTGCCTTGACATAAAGGTATCTGTTACAGAAGTCGAGAGAAGACGCCTGTTAAAACAAATCATAAAGGTTTAGCATTAATTTTAATTGACACTGTTTTCAGGTGGCTTAAATATCTTTTGCTAGAAGCAACAAGCAGTTAACTGTTGATTTAAACATTATAATTCCTAAATGAGGTTCCTACAGTTCTGTCAAATGGGAATTACATTACAAGGAGAGAAAAAAGCCTTGGGCAAGTTTAAAGCAATTCATACTCCCATTTTTAGAAATATATACCCTCGTGTTTGTTGAGGCGTTCAGACAATAGTCGGTTTGAATGAATTATTAATGTAGTTGACATTTTGTCTTCATGCACAGAAGAGTTCTGTAGTCAGTATGATCTCTTTAATTGAGTACAAATCTTGCCAAATCTCACCAGATAAAAACACAACACAATTTTCTCACACTTTGAATGCTGCAAAGGAGGGAATTAACAATAGAGAGAGGAGAATGGTGGATTGTAATTGACCATGTGAACGGAACCCTACCCTGAGTAATTAGAGACCGGACTGGCCATCTGACAACTGAAGATCTTCTCCTGTGGTCAGTCTCATGCATACACAAACGCATGATTGGGTTTTGGAGATTTGCGACCTTGGCCTCTAAACACTCACAGACACAAAGTGCTCACACACACTAAAGCCTGGGGTGGGAGTGTGGTCACAGAGGGGACAATGAACAGAAAGACATGCGTGTCTGGCATGTTTTCTTGTCAGATTGAAGCCTCCAGTCCCTTCATGGTCGGAATTTTACTGAAGATCATAAGATGACAAAACTATATATGTACAGCACCTAAAGCTGCCATTCCAAAGACCAAATTATCCATTCCCCTGGAACTGTGAATCAAAAAATTGTTGATTATTGTGAAGATGTTCATTTTCACATTTTTGGACGGAGTCTCCAGTGTCAGAGGTAAATCCTGACACAGGAAAGTCTTCAGGAACGAGGGCTTTGAGGCTTCTCGATTACAAGCAGCAATTTTTTTTTTGTCTTTATTAACTTCAAGAGCAAAGAGAGAGGCTGTGAGGGAACAGCTGTTTGTAGCATTAATACTTTAATAGAAAACAGGAACTAAATTTTGTGCACAAAACGAATAATGCTCCATTATAAACAAATACATTTTAGAAAATGTAATCATTGGTGATTTGCTTCAGTATAACAGGAATAAAACACACTTTAGCGCATGCTATTCCTGGAAAATAATAATGAAAACTTCAGGATCAGAGGAAGATGCATACATTTTGTCTTTAGAGACAACGCCTAAAGGCACTTATGTGTGGATCATTCCACAGGGACTGGGACAATGAATAAACTCCCTCCACCCACCATCACAGCCCCTCTGTATTCTGCTGCCAGTTACATTCCACTTTTGTTCCACAACTGTCTGGCTCGGCGTTTCTCTCCTTCCCATTGCACTCTCACTCTTTTCCAGACTCCCTATCTTCTCTCTGCCAACCATATGGCTGAATAGAAGCCCACCTGTATAAACACCAGGTAGATCCTGTCTCTGCTATGGCCTTTTGGACAGAGTTGCTCATTTTTATTTTCTTGGGCACGTTTAGTCGAGGAAGTTCAGCTTGACTGAGGGATTTCCCTCCCCTTCCTTTAAGCGATGTGTTTGTTTTATTTCCTCTTCCTTTCTTTTAATTCCTTTACTCTAAGCACTGTTATTGCTCATTACTCTTATGACTCTTATGGAATATCCATCATTTACGTGGAGTTATTCATTAGACATTGAATAAAGATGCTTGAGGATTCCTGATCCTCTTTTTTTTTTTTTTTGGTTCAAGGAAGATCTGCTGTAGATCATTATTTTTCGTTTGTCCTCGACTTAGACTGTGCGGCTCTCGAGTCAGGTATCCAGACCAAACAAAATATTAAATGAGAATCAGGACTCCAGCACTGGGATAAAGAGCTCAGTGGTCTAAAGAGATCTCCCTTTTCTATAATCTATCTAATTTCACTCAGTATTTTAGTGAGTCAGCTCAGTGCTGAATTGCTCCGAGCCCCCTGAGGGGTGTATATGTTAAGCCTTTCATCATGAATGATGTTAATAAATTATGTCCTCCTCTTCTACTTCTGCCAGCATTGACTGGCAGTTGATACTAGATCTTGACTAGCTTTAATAACTCCTGCTGCACAGTGGGGATACTTTTTAAAGTCAATTTGTCTTGCTCTGTGTAGAAGGGACTCCATGCATCATTGACTTGCGTGTCAAACTTCATTCTGCATATAATGGCCTTGGTCCATCTAACCACCTGTTTGCTCAATGTATCAAATAGGAGATGATGGATTTTGCACAGCCTCATATAACCTGCAATGAAAGATACTGGCTGTTCCACCTTTCTTATAGATGGAGTTTAGAAGATTTCCTTACATCATGGGTCTTTACAAGTCTACAAAGCAGTAACAGTGACAGACAATGTTTTGACAGTCATTAGTCAATGAAAACTTTGCATTTCCTTCCCATTACCTGTTCATCTAGTAAACCGAAAATGGACCAAAAATCCCAGAAGTTGTTAATCAGATCTCCCTATTTAAAATCTCAGCCCTTTCTTGCTAACCGAAGCAGGGAAAACCATTCTGACCACAGGAGCAAGGTCAGAATTATACACCCACGTGGGTTTTCTGAGGTCACGTCACAAGTCCCTAAGTGAGTAACACCACAGCTGCCTTTGAAATGGAAACCACCAGGAATCTAACTAGCGAATAGGAAGTTTAAACCGCAGGTTCAACCACAGGTCGGGGAATTAATATACATCAGAACAGCGCAAACCTGCAGGCCATCATGGTGACCTAATGGGAAGTATCACTTGCTGTCGTGGATACAACAAAAACAGATATGTTAACCAGCAACTCTAAATTGTCCCTTAAAATATGCAATAGATCTTGTATACTTTTCAATCAACTGTGATTTGATGCCCTAACTGAATACTGCTTTTGGGTCTCATGTCTGTATCGATAAATCTGAGGTTATTATTTATACAATCATGCATTCCTGTTGAAAGACTTTTTATTAAACTGTTTTAATAGATCTGCGAAGAGTCATAAAGGAAACTCTTTACTACATTCTGTTCATACAGAGCTTTATACTGTGCCTGAAGGTAAAGCATTGCTGTTTATAACTACTTAAACCAGTGTACATCTTCACCACTTTAGTGCACTGGAAATCCTTTTTGATATTGTGTTATGGCAGGTACAACTTGTGTTTACATTTGAGGTAGGGAAATAGACATTGACCATATGTGAAAATTCATGAATGCAAAGCATGTTCTATCGATATCCTATTTCTTATATGAGCTCTGGAGATTGACCTATCTTAATCCTGTGGAGCTATTACATAACATTGGGGATTGGGAAGAGTGCATCTGGACCTTTTGCTGTATGGAACCAAGTTACGTAATGACGTGAGGGTAGTTAAGGTGGTCCTTCCCTTAAAGCCCCATTGGACAAATAAGTGGAAATCATGAGAGTTGATGAGTTGGCGTTTTCCATGCAGCAAAATATTAATTTTACTTCTTATTTTCAAAATAAGTTATCCTTTTAGAAAGATATAAAGTGAAACTACCTGCTCTCCTTTAGTGATTCAATTCAGTTCAACTTTATTGCCATTATGTGTATACGGTGTATATGGTGTACAGTAAAAGGAAAAAAATAGTTTAGCTAGCCTCAGGTGTAAACATATAACATAGTAAATTCAAATAACATGATATGCAAGATGTTTAAATAAGTAACAATTCAGTTTAATTTAATTTATATGTATTATATTTATATAGCGCTTTTAACAATGGACATTGCCACAAAGCAGCTTTACAGAAATCCAG
Organism: Pangasius sanitwongsei; assembly: GCA_037576675.1. Classification (NCBI taxonomy): domain Eukaryota; kingdom Metazoa; phylum Chordata; class Actinopteri; order Siluriformes; family Pangasiidae; genus Pangasius; species Pangasius sanitwongsei. The sequence goes on along the minus strand of CM075003.1, from coordinate 26,617,444 downwards.
ATATAGGTTTAGATTTATATTATAACAGCATTAGACAGGACATTGTATAAACAGCACACAGCTGAGAAACAGTTTTAAGGCAGTGTGCATGTTTAGTCAAGGTTACTTAAATCAAGCGAAGAGCTCTAGTGATGAGCTCTGATGAAAAACAGAAGAGTACTGGATAGATAAAAAATTATTAGAAGAGCTTTATGCATTGCATCTATGTGAGATTAGTTGTTTTATGACCTATTATTCATACATTTCTCCATCTGTTTAAGGGGAGTATCAGAAAGGATCAGTAGTTGATGTATTTCTGTCTCTCACCAGAGCCCTGAGATACATTTCTTGTATAAATATCTAAAAGAGGAGGTATCCATTTCAGTACCTGCTAAAGTCTGATCCAAAGAAACGCATCATTTGTTTCACTTTATACCACTGCGCTGTTGAATGGTTTATTCTGATTGGTCAGGTGGTGTTGATTAATTTTCTATAACAGCATGGCTTGGACATTACGTCCAGCTCCCAAGTTTATATTAATGAGCTTGTTCTAATATGTTAGCTGAGTAACAGCACTGACTAGTTTGTTTGGCAGACACTCCACATAAACGATGACCAAACATGTAGTGTTTGAAGAGATGTTTATCAATTTTTGGAAGGAGTCTCCAATGTCACTGTCAGTGGTAAAGGTCTTTCCTACCACAGGAAAGTCTTCAGGACAGAGGGCACAAGGTGCTTTTTTTTTTTAAAAAAAAATAATAATTAAAGAAAATAAACTACAGACTGGTGGTAATAGCTGTTAAAATGCAAGTGATAACAGGAACTATTCTCTCTCACTGACATTTTGCAACATTAAATGTAACTATAAGTGGATAAAAAGTATGATATGTTGCTCATGGATTAATTTTAAAAAAAGGTTAGCAGAGGCTATCAAGGATATGGGGCTGTTGCGAAAAAGGTAGTATAATTTTGCATTATATATTATAATTTTTTTCCCCCCTTATCAGAAGTCCAGTTTCCTATGAAGGTGTTTTAGGGCCGCTGTTTAAAAAAAATAAAAATGCAAGATTTTGAAACTAAAGTTGTAATATTTTGGGAGGGAAAAAGATCACATTATTTTGAGAATAAAGTCATTATATTTAGAGAAACAAATATTATAAGAAAAAAGTCACAATATTTCGAGAATAAAGGAGCACACAATGGAGCAATGAGAATTAAAGATTATTTTTAGAATTAGAGCAACTGGGCATGAAACTGCATTTATTTAGGGGGAAAAAAAAAAAAAAGAAACTCACGAACCACAGTTTTTCTTGTAATATTGTGGCTTAATTCTTGAAATATTACAACTTTCTTCTGAAAATATTGCGACCTCTTTCTCGAAATATCAGATATTATGACTTTATTCTCAAAATATTATGACTTTATTCTCAAAATCATGTATTTTTATTTTTTCACCAGTGGCACTACAGCTCTGTCATACATTCACTCTTCGTCCCAATCAACAAACCTATGGATGACGCATCATGCAGTGATATGGATATTGGACATTTTATTCCTGATTATATAGTAAGAAACACCTGGCACAGTAAGGGCTAGTAGACTGTGAACAGATGCATTCATGACATTGTATTCATACGGTTGCAATTAGGTGCAACAGGAGCTTAAGTGGGCCATCTGCAAGAAATATAATAAGCCTGTTTTCGACAAGCATTTGGTTCAAATTCCGGCTTGGATTACAGTGTAATCACAGTTGTAAACTATTGTAAGTGTGATTCATTTGTGTTCATTAGGGTGACATTTTGGAGAGAAGAAAAAAAAAAAAAAATCAGGTGGAGTCTTGTGATTTATTAAATAAACAGCATTTTCATTCCTAACCTGATTTGACTATTCTTACAGAACATGTATTTGTTATCTCATAGCTTCAAGTAACGAATAACGAAGTGTTGCATCTGCTTTATTGTGTACATTTGACACTCCTATGGTTCAGTGTAGAAATAAATTCATAACAAGACCAATTTAAAAGTTCACAAGGTTTCAGGATTTTTTTTTTTTTTTCCATCTAATTACTTGCTTATTCTGCTTGTCTGCATTTTATGTTTAGCTCGCAATAATTATCCCACACTTTGAACAGAGATCTGGAAACACTGCTCCCCTTTGCTACTTTGACTGAATGAATAAAAGCTGTGTGTAATATGTGTGATCTGGACCGTGAGCAAGCGCATCTGTGTTGCATTAGACTTTCATTACTATAACTCATAGTTTTAGATCTGCTCTTAAATATGCTCAAGCATGGCACTGAAATCAGTGCTTGACCCTTAATATTTTCTTCACATAAATGCGATGTTTCATGGGTTATTGTGTAATTATTTATGACTAGGAGCTACTGATATGTCTGCTCATGGTGGGAATTTTATGCTATACACTACAGCACCTTTTTTTTTTCAGTGGGAAAATATTTTTCAGTTGCATATGTCAAATTTGTGGCTGCTTTTATGTGTTAGAATGTCTTCAATAGACGCACCATCTGTTCATATTAGGCACAATGCTGGATGATGAATGTTAATGATTTAAAAAAGAAAAAAAAACACAGAATATCACATTTCATTGTATTTAAGTGTTAGCTCAACTTTCAAAAGGTGTAGTCATGTGGTGAGGTTAGGGCAGTTAAATATTGACTGTATTTGGTTGGAAATTAATCATTTCTGATTAATCATGAGTTATTAGCCATTGTTTGGTTAGGTGCATGTGGAAAAACCTGCTGGATTTAAAAAAAAAAAAAAAAAATACACCCGTAGGATTTGAATTGCTGTGTGTTAGCGCTGAACTGTGTCTGATATTTTTATTATTTTTTCCCCCTGCATTTTTATTTGCTTTCACTTGGTCAACAAAATAAGAGTGTTGCTCATTTGGGACTCATTTCCATTTTCATAGCGCTGTGCGTTTACATCTTGAGTGAGCCCGCTACAGTGAACGGTCCGAGTAGTGTTGTGCTCTGATGTCTTTTTGCTTACTGCTCCAGACTTTCCACATCACATCCTTCACATTAAAACTCATACTTTTGATCTGAAGTTTGTTTTTTAGGCCCCATTCAGTTATGAGTCACACGGTCATCTGGCTTTCATTATCCTGTCACACTTACAGTATTTTCCAACTTTGGATGCAAATGTACCTCTGAGTTGCCACTGCACATGTTGATACTCATGGCAAGTGTTGGCTTACTGTCTGACAGCTGCCTCATAAACATGCCATACTGCCATCTTGAAGACGGAGTTCGTTTTGGGTTTTAATGCATAGATCCTGATGTGCTCCATGTCTAATTATTTGATAAACTGCCAGACAGAGCCCTCATGATTATCACTGCTTAATCCGTGGATGTGTGCTGACATCATGCAACCTAACGGCTCCTTGTAATAGATCCTGCCTACGCAATATATGCGAGTGTTTTAATGGCATTAACGTGGCGTGGTGCTTCATGCACTGAATTAACTGTCATAAAAATTAAAACAAAAAAAAAGAATCGTAATAAATTTGCATGCACCAGAAATACCACATGTATGAAGTTTAAATTAAAGCCATCGATCAATGTGTAGGCCTTATTAATTTCCCCCACCCTCCTGCCTCCACCTACGCAGCCGCAGAGCTTGCCAGCTACTGTGAATTGGTACAGGGAGGGGAACAGGCATGAAGAAGGTTCTCAATGGAAGGATGGAAGAAGGCCTCGGAGGAAGCTATTAAAAAGTGCAAGAAACACAAATAAACATGGCTTTTACTGCACGCAGACGCTGAGGCCCAGAGTCTGGTTTTTCAAGCTGTACAGCAAGACACATGTGGCTGTGCTGTTGATGTGCCAGTCGCTCGCTGGCACTTGAGTTTTATTGCTCTCCAGAACAAGAGGTTAACACACACAGGCTCCAGGCTGCAATTTTGCTATCCACATGTCTAACTAAAATTTTATTCAAACTGGCTTTGAGGTCTTGATAATTCCACTTAATTATCAAGTTCTTTTTACAAGAAAGTCAGACACTGCTGTTAAGTTTGATCACTGGAATAATTTCCTCATTCGTTTTCATTATAGTGTACTTCTATCAAGATTTGTGAGGTTATTTAAGCAATATAGCACAAGTAAGAGTGCGGTTATACTGCCGTGCTGATAGTCAGTATATCCACATGATTACGAGTGCAATGTTGCTTTTATACAACAGATATAAACAGATATATATAACAGATACAAAAAAAAACGCAAGTAACTATCATTTCACAATATGGCCAAATCATTTATTTATTTTTGCTCCGTAAACAGAAATAGATCCACACTCATTGATAGCCCCTCAGCTAGCTCATAATGATTTGTACATTCCCATTAAAGATGCATCCGGTGATTAGCTTCCCTTTCATATGTTAGGTGAGAAGTTATATTCATGAAAAATATATTGTTTGCCATGTTTGATGATGTTGCCAGCTCTACTGTAGTAACCATTTCATTGGGACTGTTGCTAGAATTGGAATTTTACGTGGTGAACACAAATGAGTGGAGTGATTCAAAGTGCAGTTATACTAAATATAAGCCCTCTTGGAACACCGCTTGACCAGTCAGATCAGTGGACTGGAACTAACTGTTGTATAAAGACATACTAAGACATATTCTTCTTCAGTAAGCACTTTATCCTTTTCAGTGTCACAGTGGGTCTGAAGGTTATACCAGAAACCCTGGGTGTATGACTGGAATACATTCTCAATTTGACACCAGTCTATTGTAGCTTTATCTTTTTATAGTCCTTTATTTTTCGTTTTCAATCATTCGTCTTCTTTCATGAGTACACTTTTCCCTTTTCCTCAGATAAAAGGTGAGATTTCATGAATACAGCCTCTACTTCCTTTTGCCTTCTAAATAATTTGCACCTCAGGCACTGTCCTTTGACCTAATGCATATGAACACACCTCCATCTATAAACAGGCTGACCCAATAATTTATAAACATAGACACATCACTTCCCCAGCCAACTCTTAATAGATTCTCCAGCATCTGTGATGAGAGAGCGAACGAGGGACACGTCATAGCCGTGCATAACCATTCCATATTGGCGCGTGTACGGACATGGTCTTAGGATGTGCTTTTCACCATTTATCTTCAATGCACTTGTGGCAGTTGCATGAATAATTCCTGTCTTTAATCAATGTCCAGTGATGATTTTGTATGATTTTCTCTCTGCCAATTTGTGTCATCTTTTCTAATAATGAGTGATTTCATCATGTCACTGATTAAAAACATGAAATAGATTTATTACCGGATTTCAGTTCAGTCATCGCAACATATCATTGCTAGTAAATGCACAGTTCTGGGACACGGTGAACTTGTCTAACTTCTCAAACATCACCTCGATGTTTTTTTATGAGCAGACGTTCTCAGAAGTGTTTAAGTGTTGTAGCATATGCTTGATAAAGTCTTGCTGAAAGCCTGAGAGGTTTGGCATGTCTGTCAGACGTTCTCTCAGAGTGAACTTGTGGCTCGCTACCTCCCCACCCAGGAGCTTTGGAAGCCTCTCTGTTTTTCTTTCCTGAAGGACACAAACATCCAGTAGATCTTTCATGAACGTGTCTCCTGTTGCAAAAACAAATTGTTACGTCAAACCTTCGCTCTTGTTTACTGTCTGGGTTGGTCCACTCTCATTCTTTAATCTTCTGTCAATCTTTTTCTAAGTTGGGGGAAATCCAGCCATATATGTTGAATGGGGGAAAAACCCGAGTTCATGATTCACACTGTTTACTGGAGAAAAGAAAAAAAAATTGCAGTGGGCGGTTCTTTAGGAAAATCTGGCCTGAAGCCCAATGAACTGGTCAAGCTTAATTATTTTGTTAGACCAATGCATTATGTGGCGGTCTTGGAAATTAGTTCTGTACAGGTGGTTTTAGACTGTTTTACTTTTTTTTTTTTTTTTTTTTTTTTTTTTTTTTTTTTTTTTTTTACTACATTTGAAACATTGTTTTTTAAAACATTTTCATTTTACATTCCACTTATGTCATCAATCAGATACATTCTTCAAAGTAATCTTGAGGTAATAAGGACATTGTTTCCTATCTGTGAGATGACATTTTGTTTGTTTTACCATACAAATACTGCTACATTTGTAGCTGTCATGTAAGTTTCGCATAATCCTATGCTGTCCTCATATTTGTCACTTTTAAACGAGTGTTGTAGCAGCACTCACACTGAGATCTTAATAAAACAATTTCACACACTGACAGAACTTTGTCTTTGGTCGCAGTAGCATTAAATTAGTCATATTATGCATTCCGCTAATAGCAACTCACAACGATAGAATTATTTTGTGACGTGTGATTTTTGGCAGAAAATCCTGCACCATAGACCTGGCTTAACTCTTGTTTACCTGGGGTCTTGGTGGTGACAGACTTGATATGTTATTTTGAGCAAGATAAAAGAGAAAGCAAAAGAAAAGATGCTTGTTGACTGGTTTTAAAAAAGTACCTCATTCCTCACCTATGTATATAACAATTACACGTCTAGACATCCATTGAGTTACTTCAGACTAGATACTTTGCGTGTGCAACACTAGCATACGTTTCTCTTCAACATTTCTTTTTACTCATGTAGAACTGTAGGAAAAAGGGTGGATCAGTAAGAAAGGGAGTGAAAGGTGTCACCTACATATACATGTCTTGTTACATAACTGTCTGGCTTTAGCTCGCTGATGTGCACATATAGCTCTGACAGCTCTAATGATTTGTGACAGACTATATGGGGTGATGGAAGCAGAAGGGCAGGAAAGGGAAACCATCATCCTCTTAAACAAAATGTTTCAAAATTAGGTGTACTTTTATCGTATTTCTGATGATTCTCAGCTAAAAGTGTTTTCAACCTTTTTGAAAGGAGATTATACTGTTTGGTTTTATTTCTCAGTTTTGAAAGGCTTGTTACTGCATAGTTAGTGCTTTCCATGCTTTACATTTGATCCATGGAGGATTTGATAATCAATTGTATTAGACTAGAACAAATCATAAGTCGGTTACCTAGTGAAATCTCATTACCCAGTGTTCTGTGTTAACTAGTGCATTAATACAGACTAAGGGAAACAGCTAAGTATTTGAATTCCCAAGAGAGGTTGACTGCATAGCCATAGTCCTTATCCTCTCCTGATAAACTTTCTAATGTAGCATGCTGTATTGGCAACCTTGGCAAAAGTCAGCAAGTCATTGCTGAACATGTTGGCTACGAACTCTGTCCTTGCATGACGCATAGAGATTCAAGTCTGGCTAGCATCTTTATTTCCTCTCTCGGCATGCTTAATCCCAAGGTGACTGCATGTAGTGAACAGGAGAGTTAGCCTATGATGGCTACACTTCTCTCAGCTTTGTCAAAGTTTCCACAAACGTGTGTGAAGACATCATCTGCCATGTGCGAACATTAATCCGGCTAGTAACCCCCCCCTTTGGCTCTGGTTGTTGAACCTGCTTGCCCATTGGGCAAGTATGAATAAAAAGCTAATAGACTGGATACACAAGCTGCTTGTCCCAAGTGACGGAGATTTTCACCTCTGGTAAGGATACCCCTGAACTCTAAGAAGCCATGGTTCTTGAGGCTTGAGAACTGGAAAAAAAAGAAAAAAAAAACCCTGGCTAATGGCAGAATGACTCATAAGAAGGTATCTATTTAAATTCTGAAACTGACTGTAGTTAGCAGTTTCTTGTTCTTCCATTTCAAAGTGACGTGTAATGTATTTCTCACCTTGAAGAAATGTTTCTATAAGAAGCCAATTTCGCAAGGTCAGGGTAACTTGTACAGACGTGAGAGCTTTTTAAGGACTTGAAAGTGGTACAGAATGTTACCCCTCACAAGCCCTGATGTTGGAAAAAGCTGTCATCATTTGTGTCATTCTGACCCTGTATTCTTCGGTTAGAATCACAGTAAGACCTGATTATTTTTAAGAGGTGCGTTCGATCTGCTGTATAGTGCAGAATCATTGGTGTTTCCTGAAAAAAGCAAGTTATATTCATATTGAATTGTATGGTTTTATATATATATTTTTGGTATGTGTTCTCAGGTTGTTCATAATGGCCTAATTTTGGAGATGGACCACCCAACTTCAGGAAGGATTGCAGTGCCAGGTTTGTCAAATCTTTAACCTAAACCTACACATGTATAAGTGCATTATGGGTATTCTGTACCTAATTTAAAAAAATGGAAGATTCTGTGGCAGGTCTTGCACTGTATTTTTACTCATTGTTAACAGTTTTATCATGTTTTAGTAGTAATTGTGAAAATGCTGATGATTAAGGATTCAACGTTGTATCAATGAAGAAACTATGAACCTATAAAGGGCTGTTCCTCCTCCTGGAAGGTGACTCTTTCAGCCCTTTCTCTGATTACAACCTGCACGCCCACCCCACCCCCCCTCAATTTCAGCTAAGGGCTGTGATTGGGCAATGCAAATGGAATTGCATTTTGTTGTGGCACTACCACAACACACTGATGAAAGTGAAATCACTGCAGTAGGGAATAACATTCACTTCTGACACGAAGACTTTCAAGGTCTTGAGCAATACCCTGCTGCAGTGCAGTGAAGGTTTTATTTTTCAGTGCGGTACGTTGTCTTCACGTCACAAATGAAAAGCATTACCATCTGTGTATTGCATTTTCCCATGGTGTGATTGCTTTTCTGTCTAGCGTGGAATCTTCTCCATTATATATTAGCAGTGCACTGTGTAATGTCATGGTGCTTAGACATTCTTCACTATGTTTTCGGGTCTGGCTGCAAAATGACAGAACTTACAAAATAGTGAATTTGTTTTTGTTTGCTCAAATAAGATATTAAAATGACCATATATGAGACAAAAGCATAGTTCATGTATCAGATCTGCTCTTGCCTTTTTCCCTGAGTTAAACCACTAGAAGATTTCTGATTTGCAACAAAACGTAAGCATCATGGAAACATTTTGCTTTCCTGCTATGTTGCTCTGTCTCTGAAACAAGCCTTAGTAATTATAGTCTTTTTTTTATTATTTATTTATTTATTTTTTTTATTAAAAATGTTATGAAACAAGAACTAAAGCATGAACTAAAAAGGTTCCTATAACTAAGACCCAGGAACTAAATCCAGCCCTGGTTCATCCAGTGGAAAGTTCTTAAAAATATCACTGTGTTCCTAAAATATTCCTGGAATGGAAATTGGGGTTATTATTAAAGACATTCAGTTTGACCTTATTTGGTTGGTCAGTAACCGTTCATAAATGGGAATTGTATGTTGTATGTTCATGTTTGGGATGCTGAAATATTTCAACCCTTTTAAGAAGCTTTTCTGTCACTTGGTATCACCTTCTAGTCAGCCATGTCCCAGACAACTTCTCACTTCAAACGTTGTTTTGTCGCCATCAAATGTGTTACGTCTTTCATGTCTTGAACAATAGAATATTATTTTATTTTTCTTGAAAGTGAACTGGTTTCCTGTGTAGCACAGAAGTCAACCCCAGGTTCTTGGATTTGACAGTCCCAGTGAGACAGTTATGTGAGCTTACACTTTTCATTTCCAATCACTCACATATGCAAAACAGGCTTTTATTGGTCTCCTGATAGACTGTATGGTTTTCCTACCATGTATGTGTCTGACAGCTGTCCTTACACAAATCCTGACCATAAAAGCAACATTTGGTAAGGATAGAGACAAATCTCAGCCACTGGCACAAAGTTCATATTGTATGATAGTCAGTCGATGACAGAAGTTGGTAATAGTAGATTTATGGAGGACACAGAATAGAAAGGAGAGGAGGTGCTCGGGAGTCGAACACAAGCCGTAACTGCAGAGCACTTCTCCTGCAATCCTTCTTTGGTCTCAGAGATCTTCATCGTGATACCACCACGGACTGTGGACAGGTTTCAGCAAAAGCAGATTAGCAAAATAGTGGATGTTTTGTTCCTCCTAAACATACAAACAAGGTCTGCTTGCGTAGATGCTATGGGTCAAACTGTGCTAATGGTCTGTGCTTAATGTCTTCAGTGAATATACAGAAAACACTCAAACCCGAGCATAATCATGGCTAGTTGCTTCAGTCCATACCTTACCCACTGGCCTTTTTGGTTCAAGTAAATGCCCATGGAAGCATTTACTTCCTGAATAGTTTTAATTCCGTTCCTGTGCCTTTTCACGGTCTTCAAAATAGAAGTTTCTGGTTGTTTAGTGAAGAGTGGTCCAACAAATTCCAAATGCTCAGAGAACTGCTGTGTGTCATCAAGTCCTCGGAGTGATATCCTGGACAATCAGTCAGGCTCTTTGATGTCTCTGATTCTGCTGTTTGCCATTCCGTCGGTGTGCACTTTGTTGACGCTAACCAAACTGAATCGAATGTGATTATGAAGAATGGCTCACAAAACACAAGGCAAAAACCACAACAAGCACCTTTTTCCATCCCAGAGGCCCTGACCCATCAATTCGACAACATATACATCACACTCCAGTACACACCCCGAGCTTCTAATCTTCTACCGCTATTTGCATTGGACCAAACAGTCAATCAGGCTGCTTTTTTCTCTTCATCAATCTGAAAATCCAAAAGATGTTCATGTTTGTTGCAGTGGTAAACAGTGTCTTTTTTGTTTTTTTTTTTTTACAAACTTGTAACAGAAAGAACTCTAAGATGATGTCTCTATTTACTTGTAAGCTTATGCAAAGTAATTGCTTTGCCACTCTGTCAGTTTCTTTCATGAGGACCACCATCTGAATGGTGTCTATTCTTTCTTAGTGGAAGCATACAGCCCCAAAGAACACCTTCACTGTATTTCCAAAAAGAGGCAAAAGAAACAAAAGCACAATTATGAACATTATGTAATGAGTGTCAGAGCAAAGGCACCAGGGATTAAAAAGATCAAAACATTTTCATCCAGGACTGTGAGACAGCAAACTATCAGATTACATAAACACTTGGACTGGTTTCCCCACCTACCCATTCATTTCACTGCAGGATTAGTATTTATATTAGGTAAGGAATAAAACACTTGGGTGTGCTGTTATAGAAAAATCAAGGACTCTGTAGTGTGATGCGGCCTGCCGTGAAGCAGAGTTACTGTTACCACCCTGAAGTTGATTATTTTCCTATAACACCATGTCCCAAAGTGTTTTATTCCTCTTGTACCACAGATATTTGCCAACAAATTTTAACTGTTTAAAAGTTAAATGTAAAATGTATTAAAGAATGATGCATCATACTTTTTAACTATTTATTGTAAAACAAGGCAAATTAGTTCCTGTTATCACATTATATCACATTATAGCATAATATGCAGCTTGTCATGTTAACGCGAAACTAAAAAAATGAAGACGTTCCCGTTGTGGAAAACTGACTGTTACAAAGAACTAACACTGGAGACTTCTTCCATAAAGGTTAAATAAAACCTACTTACACAAACCTTCACCATATCAATAATTATAGTTTTTTCTTTGTTTTTTTCTTTTCTTTCTTTAAAAAATATCTGCTTATTAGGCTTAGGTATTATGTGGAGGGTGACTTAGCTTTTACTATAGAATTGTATTCAAATGAGTGCATTTACAAATTTACAGCCTGAGCTGCTGTTATATGTGTATGTATGTATGCGTGCGTGTGTGTGTGTGTGTGTGTATATATATAAAGAATCAACACCTTCAAACAATGTTTGAGAATTCAACAGTGCTATGATATTAAATAGAAATAATAACCAAGCCAGCAAAAGTATATCGAGAACATTCTGATGTCGCCTGTTAAACACACTGCATGCACTTTTAGAGGCGTTTTTGTGCCATTGATTGTGGAATGCTGCCTCTTTAGTGAGCGTGCAAAACAGTGCATTGTGAGGCATTTCCCAAAATAAACCTCTTTATTTACACAAAAGAGCCTTGGCAGAAGCACCTTGTTAGCTGGGTTTCCGGGCACTGTGAAGCCTGCCCATTAACTTGAGCTCCTAAGGCTGAAGTGCTATGGCTAGAGTGATGGTAATGTTCGTGTGCCATGATATTTTTACAGTTGCATAAAATAGAGACGAGCGGTAGCTCACTTTCTTTACCCTCTCAATCTTTTTAATTACTTTCTTTCTAATTGGTCCCAAAGTAATGCTACTAATCCTCTGAGAGCGTTGTCATTGAACCTGAATCTGTGCTTCTGCTTTCAGGAGTAAAAAAAAAACTGAAGTGTGTTTCACACACAGCACAAGCCAGGTTTGTGAAATTGTGCATTTTATTACAGAATGTGATCCCACTCCTTAAAGTTCATGGTGAATACCATGTCATTTGTGTCTCTTTGTTTTTTTTTTTGTTTGTTTGTTTTTTAAAGCTTTCATACCACATTCATACCGCTGACCTGTTGAGCCCAAATTTGCTCATTGCTTTGAGAGATTTCTCTGCTTTCACCATCAGGATTGATGTGTTCTATAATAGAGTTTTTCCCATTTAGCTAGGACATCCTGTACTGGGCCATGAGTGCTTCAGGAACACTGAAACACTCTTGCATGTTGTATGCTTATCCCCTGTCAGGATAAATGCCATATTAGTGATTTGTAAGCCCAGGGTTTAGATGCTGCTGTTTTGCTGGCTGGTTACAGTGTTTTTTTCTGAAACTGTTAGACACTACTTTAATATGAGGATGAACTTAGAAACAGGAAAGCAGTTAAATCCACCCTGAAATTATTATTGTTATTATTAGTATTATTATTATTAATAGATAGCAATAGATAGCAAATTCAAAAACTTTGAGGAGACTTCATATACGCCTTCATTTCCCTTAGTCTGTATTTTATGCACTGAACTCGTTCTCCATCATGTTCTCCATGATGTTAGAGACATTAGGTTTCCAGGCAACCTGGCCATGATCCTGAGCATTATGCTGGAGCTTTCACTTGCCTGATAATGAATGATCTAATGTTAATGAACTTATAATTTGTCTACTGCTGTAGATTGTTCAGTTTTCCACTCTCTAGTATTTGGTCTTCATAATAAATTCATAAGGTTTATGTAGACCACATTTATCTTCATTTCCTTAATTCCCAACATATTTAGACATGCTGCTCAACACTAGAGCTGTCAAACCAGGTGTTCACTGTGATTTATAGAAACTGTCATCATCCTTAACCCAAATACAGCACGCACAATGCATGTCCACTCAGAATGAGTTCTCATTTCAGCACTGGGGATAAATTAGAGGGTGAAAATGTCCCAGTGGGAAATTTCATTCGATAGAGGGAAAAGATGTGAGATGACAGGACCCTGGGTGGAGGACAACCCCACATGCTCTGATGCTGTTAGTGCTGTCCCATGATGTGTGTCAGGATATCACGTGAACTGACAAGTGATCCCCCCCCCCCCCCCAAACCCAGAAAAGGAAGGAAATGGAACTTGTCAATGTGGCTCATATTCTCATCACTCATTCAGGATCAAGAGTGTCACTGCAGTGCTTTTTTTTCCCCCCTCTCTCTTTTTGGGTCACATGGGTCTGTTATGGAATAAGTGGGTTGTTGAAAATGTTGAAAATGAGTTGGATGGAAGAGATGCTTAGACAAAAACAGACTGCCATTGTTTTAAGTGATTTCCTTTTTATATATGTAATACTTATATAAAATCTTAAATCTGTCTTATGGCATAATTAGGTTTTATGTTTCTTGTCATTGAGTGGCGCGTGCTTCTGTCTGAGATTGGAGATTCTCATTAGCATGGTATCTCAAGAACAAGTGGTTGAATGTTTGTAGGATTTATATGGAATTATCACTGTAACAGTTCAGTGGTCACATGAATGATGAAACGGATGGTAATGGTAATACAATTGCATGTATAAATGTTGATGCGCTGTTGGTTTTGCTTAAAATCCCATGTATGGCAGCCAAAATCTTAGTCATCAGGCAGAGGCTAATACACTTAATGATATGGTATTATACAGGGTTTAAGTAAGGAGTAAAACATGATCGGGCATGGTGTTGTAGGGGAAAAAATTATAATAAAGCAAAGAGTTTCTGTTACCACCCCAAAGAATACTTTTTTTTTCAATAACGGCACATCATAATGCATTTTATTCCTTTTATACCAGACATCAGCGGAAACAATTATACTTGTTTATTTATTAATGAAGGAGAATTCATGCTTTTTGTCCGTTTATAGTTGTATCCGCGTAACAAATTTCGCTGCACACTTATGTTATGTAAGTGATAACAGGAACTAACTTGTTTCACGGATTATATAAACTTGTTTTGCGAGGCTATAAACAGTTTCTTCCTCACCAGCCTCTCTTTTTTTTGTCTCTTTTGAAAAAGACAGAAAAATGCATCTTCTCATGTTGCCAAGAAACCACAAAGCGCAAAGTCCTCTGTCCTGAAGACTTCCTCGTGAAAACTTAAAGCTTTACTTCTGAATGTTGTTATGATCACTCAAAACAAGGAAGTATGAGCAAACTGGAGACAAGCGCATAAAGGTTTTAATGAAAGTCCGTAAGTGTAATACAGAACTAAGCATTCAAAGGAAATGTGTGAGCTAACTAGACTGGCAAGAAGCACGAAACACGTCAGAAACAAGTAATATGAAATATGAAACAGGAACACGTCCTGCCCAAGAACAGAAACCGGAAATATATACGTACACAGTGGGATTACATGATGTAAAGATGCAGGTGGCGCAGACTAAACTAACAAAAACTGATGGTTAAAGCAAAAACAAAACAATAGCAACAAAAGCACATGGAAAACTAACTAATGAGGGGTAATTTGTGACAGCACTGACACTGGAAAATCTTTCAAAAATGCTAAATTAAACTTCACCTTATCAACAATTACACACTTTTTTAAAATCTGTATCTGGAATGTCTGCCACACAAGCTCCTATAGAAGTTGCTAAAATAGAAATAGAAATTGTGACGTATTAGAATGAAAACATCATCTACTGACCAATCAGATTCAAGTATTCAACAGTGTAGTGGTGCAAATATATACATCATATCGCTGAGTATTTTAAGGTTGAAATGATTGCTTTAACCTGAACAGTATGGTTCATAATGCTTCTATTGTACCAGCACTGATAACTACATTATAGAATTTCAGCTTTAGTTGAGAGAGCGGAGTTGAGCATCTTTCTTCACGAAAAATTTTCCATGTCAAAGGAATGTTAACATTACTTTGAACTTTGCTCTTTTGGAAATCTTTGATTTCCCCTATTCTTAATTTGGCATACACTCCTGCAGTCATTATGCACAACACACAAGCTCGAATGAATGGAGTTTTGTTTTAACCTTTGTGAAAGAACAGCAGAACTGACTCACCCTTTCCCAGATACCATGAATGAATTCATCTGGTTGCAATTTTTTTAAATCCTCACCACCTACACATATACTTTACCTTGGAAGCTGGTACAAAAAAAAAAATAACACGCCACAGCTTTGATCGTGTAATACTACAATATACCAATGTCCCGAACAGTTTTTTGAAAGCCTCCATTCTTTTGCTCTCTCTCTCCCTCATCTTCCCATTATGTCTGTCACCTTTGATCCATTTCCTCTCTTGCACGCCCATTAAAGGTGAAATAAGCAGTTAAAATGAATCGGGGTGGCTGATTACAGAGATTCAGAAGGTCAACTTTTGCGTGGATGCAAAACGCCTCTGGTGAAGATGTTGGGTCTGAGCTGATGGACTTCGTTGTCACTGAGGATGTGGGGAGGGCTAATGAATAACGCTCTGCTCTTTTCCTTCTGCAGTTTGACTCTGGGAAAAGAGCCAGTGCAGAGAGAAAAAGCAGACTGTCTTAAAACTGTAGAAGTGGAGAAACTGGTGTATATGTAGGTCATTCACCTAAATATTACTTTAATCGACTCCTGATGTACTGTACATGGAAGCGTTTAGATCTATTTAAAAAAAAAAAAAAAAAAAAGACAAATTACAGTGCTTTCCAGAATTACTGGTACCAATAGCTATTTGCTCATATAATAAAGTTTAACTGTCTGGTAAAAAAGTGAGTAAGGAATAAAACACAACAGCCACGCTGTTATCGGGGAAATAATCGACAACAGCGTGGTGTAATGTGAAGCGGAGTGCCGCTTCCACTTCACAGTTGATTATTTTCCTATAGCCTCGCGTCCTGAAGTTTTATTCCTCCTATGTGACAGCAATTCGCCTTTAATTACAGTCATTTATTAATGAAAAACTTTTTATAATTATATTTAACCCTTTCATGCATAGTGTCCACAATTTAAGCCAATTTAAGGCTCTTTTTTATATTTTAGTAAAATATAAGAACCTCCAAATCACTTGAGCCTTACTGTAGACTATTTATCATTCTCAAAAATAACAAGTGTAGTTAATTTTTTTTAAAGCTAATGTTTTAAACTAGTGTTTTTGGGAAGATTTTGTTTTACTTCTTTGCCATGCAACAGTCCTAAACTATGTAAACTGTTCAGAAATTATACAAAAAAAAATCAGACCTGAATTTTGTTTAAATCTTTGTAATTTTGTAATATTATTATTATTATAATTTTTTTTTCTCTCCCAGGCATAGTGTTTTAGCCTTTTTTTTCCACTCATGGACTTTTTTAATATAAGCAATATTTAGACAATCAAAATTCAAATGTTAAATAAACTTCTCCTTACAGAAAACTTCAAATCAACAATTATAGTTTTTCTCTCTTTATAAATGGATTAAAACTGTGTTATTTATTAGGCTTAGATTGCGAGTTACGTTGCCCTGTACTATAAAATGAGCACATTGCTATTAGCTTAAGATCTGCCTTGCAGTTGAAACTATTGTCAGAGCTGCTGTTACAGAAAAATGAATCGACCTTCTGACTAATCAGAATATAGAACTCAACAATGCTGTGGGATAAATATATTAATAACCTTGTCATATTTATTGGCACATCTATATTTTTATATTTCATTTTTCTGTAAAAGTATACAAAAACATTCATTACAAGGTATGATCTGGCAGTTTTATGATTTTAAGACATTAAACCATATAAAAAGAAACAATAATATTAAAAAAAAAAAATACAATTTTCAACTTTGTATTCTTTTCTACTTTCTACTTTTTCTACTTTTCAATATTTTGGTGTAAAGCGTATCCAGTGGCGTGTGAATAACATACTTCTAATTTAACAAATTTTTTAGACAGAACATTACAAGGTTTTAAAATTTATTTCAGCTTGAGCATGAGAATTGACCACTTTTGGAAAATGTTTGCACATTAGCTGGATTTTAGAGTCCTCGATTCTCCAATTTATCCACACTAACAACACAGTAGTAAGACTTGGCAGAGGAAAGCCTATCTCTTGTTAAACTGCACACTTGATGTGTCTTTGGCTACAATGTTGAATGTAAATGTAATTTCAGGCCAGAGACTGTCAAACCCATAAGTATGATGAGGTTTTATGCAGATGTTGACTTGTTATTTCTATAAGCTGTGTAATTTTCTCTTTTTTTTTTATTATAAAGTTAAGTAGTGCTATGGAGTCTCTCATGTACTGAGGTAATGTAGAGGGGAAAATCTAGCTGGTGTTGTATAGGATCTTCCAGTTGGTCAGTGCTCCAATTTATTGCTGTGCAAAATAGCTCACCAGTTCCACAGCCAAGGTTTGGCAGTGTTCGTCGAGATTCTCAGCTTAAAATTTGTGGAGTGAGTATGAGAATACACAGTCCAGCAGCAGGACGTACAGTAGTTGAACCTGGAGATATTCTACCTGAAAAATCAACATTTGATCCCTCTGTGTTCTTCTGCACTCTCAAATAACATATGTGAAGACGTATTTCTGATCTTTTAGCTTCTTATGTCACATTAAGAATATTTATACCACAGTGCTAACGAATTCTTGAATCTGATTGGTCAGAAGTTGTTGATTGATTATCTACAACAGCATAGTGCGCTGATTCTATTACGTTATTCTTTCTACTGTAAAATATATACACAGGGACTTGTATAGCAAAATACTTTTTTAATGGGTGTACTTGTTGAAATTAGGTTTTCTGAGAGATTTATTTAAATTTTTTATTTAAATGAAATTTATGGAAGGAGTCTTCAGTGTCAGTGCTTTGTAACAGTCAAAGGTAAAGCTGTAGCTTTTCAGAAACAGCAAGGTGTTCAGGACAGAGGTCTTTGAGCATTGCATGCTAATTTTTTTTTTGCCTTAACACGAGAGAAAAAAATATGGCTGGTGTCTGTTTATAGCTGCTGTAACATAAGTGATAACAGGAATTAACTCTTTTAACAGAGGTTCCAAAACATTAAATGTAACTGTAAATGGATGAAACGTTGGCTGTGTCATTCTTTAATTAATGAGAAGTGTTACCATTGGCTAATTGTTGTGGTATAAGTAGAATGAAACGCCTTGGAATGTGCCCACAGTTACTCCAGTTTGCATGATTGATTATATTCCTATAAGAGCAAACAGTGTTTCATTTTGTACATAATTTCCTCATAGGAAGTTGATAAACTTGTTGAGAGCACTGTAAAAGTTTCACCCACACAGTGTATTAATTACACATGCTTTTTACCCTAATTCCAGAGCCTTCGTCCAGTTTTATTCAGATGAAAAGCACTTGTTCACCATCAATTCACTATTCCATTGCATGCAAGAGGTTCTCCCTCTTACCCCTCCAGCCAATGGCATAACACTCTGACTGGAAATTCTTTCTCTCGCTCTTCTTTTATGCCACCGATGCACAACTGGAGATGATTCCTTACAGATAGCTGTATACTTACTCACTCCAGACAACAAACAGTACGGTGGGGGGTTAATCATTTCCTAACATACATTGCCCTAGACCCGCTCTTGATAACGAATCAGTGAAGCTAAAACCTCCAACATTTCTACTTCTCCCTCTCTTTGTCAGCGCAAGTGAGAAAAGATGCAAGTAATATTTTTATCCCAGCTCCACGAAATGGCTAAAGGGCCAGACAGAGGCAGAGAAATAGAGCCTCATGAACCTGGGAGTAATTTAGTGATTTAGCGACTGTCTTTGTTCTTTCTTTCTTTCTTTCTTTCTTTCTGTCTCTCTCACGCTCTCGTAGCCTTTAATAAATAGAGTTTCTAATAGATATGCTTAGTCCTAAATTGGATTCCAGTCGGCTTTTTTTTTTTTTTTTTGGTAAAATAAAAAAAAACCCTGTTCATGTTGTTCGCTGAGCCAAGTACCATTCGAGGATCAGCGTGCAAGGAACATTGCAGCACCATCAGGACTCACTAAGGACTTGGATGGCATTGAGAGAGTTGGAACATGTGCATATAAGCCTCCATATTTTAGACAGTGGAAACGGCAGTAGCCTTAAGATCAAAATCATGACCCGTACATGCCTTTAGTGCAGGAATGATAGCCAAGTGCTGGTGTACCTAACGCCACAGGAGATCTCTATGGAAACTACGGAAAACTACGCTCCCAGTGTGTACTCAGGAAGAAAAGTGAATGTGCTTCATGCTCGGATGCTGATATTTACATGCAATCAGAGGCCCACAGGCTTCCAGCATTCATATCATTCCTAAACCATTTAGCTCAGTTAAAGTCTATTACAGAACTTCATGGTGGAGTATTTGAATTTCTAAAAATATCTTTACATTTACTCCTTTGCCAAACACTTTTATCCAAATGCGGTAACACACTTTCTATAAAGTTCATTCATCAATATAATTGTTGGCTATCATATAAAGTATCTTGTGGACATTTTTATAAACAACTCTTTTTAGAAAAATGCCTCGTAAAACTTTAACATGCTGTAAATAATTCCTTCATAACTTATAATACGACATGAACTTTATAGCTAATAATGACCTGTGAATAATTATACAAGCAACTGTAATATACAGAATATTAACAATTATTAAAATAATATAAATATTTAAAATGTCATTACTGAGTGCTTCTTGAAATAGCAAGGACATATGGAGCCTCTGAGATTGCTTTCTGTCCCTGGGAAAGTGTGCCCTTCTTATGTTTTGATGTTTTAGAACAAAACACCCAGCATATTTATTTATTTATTTATTTATTTATTTATTTATGCATGCATGCATGCAATATGCCTTTATTATTTTTAATGTTAAAGTTTTCCAACTGCAATAATGTATGTTTTTTGTTATTGTTTTTTCTTTTATTAAATGACTTTTATTAAATAATTTAACATATTCCTAATGTTACTCAGTGATGACATTTGACATATAAGGATAAACTTTTTGTCCCCGAAAGGAAATTTGTCTTGGGCAAAGTGCTACAGTGTTACTCTGAACATACAATAATAATAAATAAAAC
>CM075003.1:26563061-26597129 GCA_037576675.1 Pangasius sanitwongsei | reverse complement strand
CCACCTACAATCCCTGCCGGCCTGAGACTCAAACCCACGACCTTCAGGTTCACCTTCGGGTTACAAGTCTGACTCTCGGACCATTAGGCCATGACTGCCTTATGGTTAATTATAGTTGCTTTATAATTATGTAATATAGATTAAAGCTGATGTTAATTGAGTTCTCTTGCGTAAAATCAGATGCTTAAAATTTCATAGACACTGTTAGAAAATGTCTTTGTTTGTCCCTCTGGAGGAACTCTTAAATGTTCTTTGCAGAATCCTCAAATTGTGTGTCCCTGTCAGAAAGCAGAACCCTTTTTATGGAAGCTACGAACCCTTACTTATACAATGAACCCTTAGAGATTGTTTTAATAAGAAGAAGAAGAAGGCTGGTTTATAATTATGTACAGGTCATTATAAATGTTGCACAGTACATTATGGCATTATTAAGAATACTTATAACTTGTGATTATTATTATAAAGTGTTATTTATAGAACATTGTTAGAGCTTTCATGAGGCATTATTATTATATTTTATAAAAATCCTACATGGACTCATTACTAACCTACAAAGAATTAGAAGCACAGTTATAGTGGTTTGTGAATATTTGCTTCATATAAAGTGCTACACAAACATGTAACATATGTTATAATGGCAAGGGGAAAAAATGACCCTTTGTCCTTGCATACCTGTCGTACTGGCATATTTGCATTCATTGCTGTAGATCTGTTGCAAAAAAAATAGCAAATAGAGAAAACAAGCAGTGAACGAATCCAACATGGAACGGGAGGAGAGGACAGAGAGGGCTTTGTTGCGGAAGAGGGAGAGGAAGCCCTTGAACCATGCCTGCGGAGGAGAGAGGAGCGTGTCCCTCCCTCGCCAGGGTACAGGGCTGAGGAGAAGCAGATGTTGGCGCTGAAGATGACGACAGGCTCGTGGTCTTGTGAGCAGAAGCAGAGGGACGAGGAGCAGGGGAGGAGAGAGGGAGGGAGAAGACGGAGGATGTGGTTAGGGCATCGCTCCTAACTGCTGAGGCTGCGAAACCGCACACACGCACACAATCATGTTCGAGTTTTGCTGTTCCCTCCTTTTTCTGCCTTTTATTTTAACGGCCGTCTCGCCCTCCTCTCTGTGCCGCCTGGCTGCCTCTGGTTTTGTTTTAGGCCATTTTGTTTTTTTTTTTTCATTTATTTATTTCTTTTATAATATTTGGTATGAACATTTTGAGATGAGTTGAAGGTTTTTGCAATACACTGTTAGAATAAAGAGTTCTTTTTTTTTTTAAAGTCTTCTTTAAGGGTTCATTGGATAAGTGAGGGTTCTTGGCTTCCAAAAAAGAAAACATTTCCAACTTCGATCTTTTTTCTAATGGGGAAACACTGTTTCGCAGTTTTAGATAAAACCTTTAAGAGTTCCCCCATAGAGACAACCAAAGAATTAAGGCTCAATGCAGGGGTTCCCAAACTTTTTGGCCAAATGACCCCACATTGCAGTTATGAATTTTCTGTGACCCCAAGCCTTGACCACCCTACATTTTTTCACCCTACAAAGTAAAGGTTCATTGGATACTTAAGGGTTCTTAGCTTGCAGAAAAAGGTTCCACTTGCTTTCTACTTGCTTTCATCTGTATGAAAATTTGATGGTGCTTGTACAAACGTATTATGTGCATGGCCAAGCATCAATTTAGAGCCTAAAATCTGATCAGACTCTCTTATATAACCCACTTTAGAACACATCACTGTCATGAAATGTTATTCATGATTTAGTGCTATTAATATATTATGATTCAGTGACATTTAAAGACCTCCTGAAGTTCTGAAGATCCCAATGAGACTGGATTTCCCTGCATGAGGATTCAGACTGCCTCTAACCCAACATGAGTTTGGATTTCAAATCTCTAGTGCATGTCTCCTTTGTAGTAAACATACTAAACTTACTAAACATCACAATTTATGTGGACAATCATTTCCTGATTGTCTGAGTATCCTGAAATCAAAGGTACAAGTAATTTTATCTTCATGGCATCCAGCCCATTTTACGTATGTTATCCTATATCATTCGTTTATGAAAATGAACATCAGGAACCAGTTATAAATAGCACACAGAGGCAAGAGAAAGGGATGTGACTCCTTCATCTGAAATGGCTCCTCTAATGCAAGTTTTTCTTTTTCTTATCTCCCATACTCTTACTAACTGTTTATTGTGCCACTACTGAGAACTAAGAGAAGTTCTACTTCATATGACTCAACCATGTGTTGAGATTCTTTCTGTCCTGAAGTACAGAAGGAGTAAACGCTGGAGGTTAAAGCATCAAAGCATGTTTCTGGAATGCCGGTAAAGTCTGCGGTGGGTTTGACCTATTGGTGTGTTGGAGAAAACACAAAGCACAGGGGAAGGAAGTGCTAAAGGCCTCTTCTGCATATTAAAGCAGTCTGTGGGGGGGTCACAACCTTTCATTGCGTGAAATGATTTATGATTTCAAGTCTTTCACTCTTGGTTTGTTCACTGAACAAGCATCTGCCTCGGATATTTTGTCAGAAGACGACTGGTAATTAGTTTCAGCAAAATTAATGAGGCTTCGGCAAGTAAAGATGGAATAGGGTATATGCTAATGCCGCCTAATGATTGCAATAGCATGACTACAAGGAAGTGAGTCACACGCTATGATTGCTGAGTGTCATCCATTTTTATCATTATTATTTCTTGAAATTTTCTTTAATGGGTTTCCAAGCACCTTGCACCAGGTTATACCAAGTGTAAGGAATAAAACCTTTACATTTATTCATTTGGAAAACAGTTGGGGTCGTGCTGTTTATAGGAAAATTATCAACAGTGTGGCCCGATGTGAAGCGATGTTACTGTTACTACTCTGAAGTTGGGTACTTTCCAATAACAGCATGTCCCAAAGTGGTTTTTTTTCTTGTATAATAGCAATTTGCAGATGCTATTTTTTTTTAATTAAATGTCATTTATCCATCTATGGTTATGTTTGATGCAAAACATCCACAAAACAGGTTTGTTACATTATAAGAGCTATAAACAGTTGTTTCCTTCCCAGCCTCGCTTTTTTCTCTCTTGAAATAAAAATCTTCATCTGTTCTAAAGATGTTCCCTTAGCAGAGAACTTAGTTACTGCTTTATCTTACACCGGAGACTCCTTCCAAAATTGTTGAATAAATGTCTCCTCACTGAAAACTTCCACATATCAACAATTACATTTTTTTAATCTGTGATGTGCCTGCTGTACAAGTCCCTGTATTAGTTGTTACTACAGAAATGATAACATATTAGAAAGTGCATTAATATAAACCTGTGATTTGAATTAAAAAATTAAAAAATGGCACTTATGCTCAGAGCTGCTGTTTTGGAGAATTAAACAGCTACTGACCACTCAATAATGAGGTATGAGCAACTTTTGGTGTGCCTGTGAATATTCACAGCCTGGACAGAATAGCAATACCAATAATCTGAGAAACACCAATCATAAGGAGAACATTTTTGGTTCAATTTAAAATTGAAAAAAAAATTTTTGGTACAGATTCATTGCAGTGTTGGGATTTAATGATCCTTTGTTTTTTTAAATCAGGGAAAAAAAGAAGTCAGTGCTGATATGGTGTCATGTCACTGCTAGTTTCAGCCACAAAATGGCCTACAAGGGCTAAATTACTCACCAGCCCCAGCACATCACATGACAATGTCACGTGCTTCACTGATCACTCACACCTGTATCTTGTTGCGCTAATTACTAACCCTATTCAAGTTCCAGTTTCTTTTTGTTTCAATGGGTGCGTCTCAATCAGCTCCCTAGTTCAGTAGTTAGGGCACTGATGAGGGAGTCGGCCATTTTAAGGGCTGTCCCAGTCGCAAAATCCTTCCAGTGCACTTTCACTCCCTGGAACTTTCACTCCCTAAAAAATCCCACAATGCACTGCAAAAACCAGGGCGCATCGATGCTCACCATGTTCTCTTACTGGAAATGACGTAAAGTTTTCTGAAGCCTCTCAGCTCAAAAAAAAAATGGCATACCATGACAGAAACTAACATATTAAGCTAACAAATTTGTATGACGTATAATGTCAGAAAGATTTTGTTGATAAATGCCAGTGGTAACGTTTTACAGCGCAAGTATGTAGTCATGTCTCCGGAAATTGAGTCACCAGTGAACCAGGGTCCTTACCAGTGGCTGAACTCGGGTACACGATATACTGAATCATGAGCTAGGCAGCTAGGGAGCTGATTGACACACCCATTGTTAAGCTTTTGTTGTGTTTCACCTTGGTTATTCATAATCTCATGTATCCATTACATGAGATTATGAATAACCAAGGTGAAACATAATCTCATGTATCTATTACACCACATTGTTCTTGCTCTCGTTCTTGTTTTTTTTTCTTTTGTTTGTTTTCTTTAATAAACACCTGCACTTGCATCTGCACCTGACATATGGATTTGGATTTGTGACCAGCAGACTTGTAATCTAGACACGGAAACAGCGCGTTATAAATGTTGTATATTGGTACGGTATAGCTGTCCTAGTGGTCTTCCTTGAGCACTGTCCATTTTAGACTTTTTCTGTTTAGATTTCTGACCACTGATGACATTAAAAGAGTTGTTTCAGAAATGGGAACACAGTAAAATGTCAATGTCAGTGGGAATCCAGGGTGGAAAATCATGATTCATGATATTTAGCACATTGGTTATACAAGGATTTGAATCATTTTGTCCAGCCTAATTATCCAGTATGTTGTGTGTGACATTTTTTTTAGTCCTGGATATTTGTTTCTGTAAATTTCCTTTTAGTTGTCATAACAATATACATTTTATTTTAAGCAAACAAATAAATGTCTATTATTTAAAGCTGTTTTTAACTAAGTGGATGTGATGAGAGAATTTCTAAAATTGTGCCGTTCATTTCTAATGTTTATTGAATGTCTAAAAGTTTTGGCTAAGGTCACAGCCATAGGTTCAAGAGGAAGATAAACATTCATTCATTCATCTTCTGTAACTGCTTTATCCCGATCAGGATTTTGGTGGATCTGGAGCCAATTCTAGTAACACTGTGCACAAGGTGGGAGAATTCCTCCCGGCCGGGACACCAGTCCATCACAGGGCAAAGATAAATATATAAAGATATATTCTAATTATGAGCAAAAACTATTATTACTGAATTATTTTACAAGTTCAACCATTTGTTTCTCACAGGTCCTGCTGTCCGATTCAACAGTTTTGAGTTTGACAAGCCAGCTCCACCCCCTGTGATTGGTCAGCACACAGTCGAGGTCCTGAAAGGTATCCTGGGCTACAGCGATGATGTCATCAACCAGCTGCTGACTTCACGGACGGTCACTCAAAATACAGTTTACTAATGCCAGCGAACAAGGCATGGCCACTCCCAAAATATGATCATACAGCCTCCTCTTACCAAATAAACAGACTTGCTCTTTAATGCACACGCACACACACATATGCACACCGACATGACAGTGTGGGAGAAATATTGTTCCACCTCCCAAACTCAGTGGTTATGTTTTAGAAATTACTCAGCCAAAAAAGCCAACCGAAAGCAAGCCGCAAATGTAACATTAACAACATGAATGACGCATGAGGAGGCTCGGAGGGTCTGGCCTGCCAGTTGGCGTGTCCAGTGGAATGTGGTCTGGCTCCGTGACCTGCTCTCACATTCACATCACCTCACACTCTTCTTCCTGTTTTATTGATCAATAACGTATGCAGGCTCCCTGCTGGATAAGCTTTCAAATCAAACGTTCAGTAATGGAAAGAAAGAAAATCTATTTCTCAGCTCCTTGGGCTGCCTCTTAAACTTCTAAGCTCAGTTTGCATCACCATTTTGGCTAAATTTACAATCTTTGACTAAACACTGAGTCTAGAGTGGAAATACCCTACAGCACATGTGGAAATACCCAACGGTAAATGATACGCGGCACACCTCATAATGTTTGCCTAGTCTGAATTAAAGTGAAATTGAAATTGATCCAGTTTAACACTCCACAAATTTAAGTGGACAAAAAAAAAAGCAAGCAGAGGACCATCTGTGACTGGAAACATACTTTAAAAAGCCTTTTATCTATTGATCACTTCTTGTAATTGGGTAAATCTCACTATAATAGAACTGCACTATGGTTCTCTTAGAAGCAGACAAAGATCATCTCTCACAGGAAGTGTTGGATTAGGTCCAAGTGTGACTGCTGTTT
The DNA here is from genome assembly GCA_037576675.1 of Pangasius sanitwongsei. Taxonomy (NCBI): domain Eukaryota; kingdom Metazoa; phylum Chordata; class Actinopteri; order Siluriformes; family Pangasiidae; genus Pangasius; species Pangasius sanitwongsei. The sequence continues at coordinate 26,590,934 of CM075003.1, read as the reverse complement.
TTATACCTGCCCAAATGAACCACACCAAGAAGGAACGATTCCTTTAATTCATGGTTTAATTCAAACAAAAGAGTGATCTTAGTCATATGCTATTGTTTACATTCAGAATTATTCCATGATTTAATCCACAAAACATTATTTTAAAGCCCCTCTTAACTTTTTATAATTAGTTTCTTATTGTTAGCTACAGCTTCTGTGGTGAATATACCACAACCTTTTTTTTTTCTTCTGTTAAATATTTGGAGTTATATGCAGGACTATGTTTAGCAGAGGCGACGTCAGATCTAGGAAAGTACCAAATTAAATTTGGCTGAAAGCTTATGTCAGCTACCCTTTTACCCCACCTGCTGAAACTGAACTGACTGCTTTCCTGCCCACACAGCCTCTTTGTTCCTGAGTGTGAGCAAAACTGCATCTAGTTCAAATTGTTTACCATTTTATATGCACTATTTTTGTGTCATTAGCTTATGTGTGGTAATAGTTTTTTTTTTTTAATTAAACAGTGAAAGAAGTGAGAATTAGCACAATGACTACACTACAACTGAGATTCGTTATATTGTTAAATCTTCTAATTAATTGACTGTCTATTTGAAACATTTTTATAATACTCATTACATGTGGGCACATTGAAAACCCAAGAGTACACTTTCTGGCAATGTTTTTGTGATTGTATGATAAAATCTCACGATGTTATAAATAGATATTTGTTGATTTGGGTTGATTTGGTCTGCTAGCAAAACTTATAACAGTCAATTACGAATAAGCCACTCGCCACTGCGTAATACTAGACGGTTAAATCAAATACACACCCTGACCAACTAAACACAAGTTTAATAATTAGAGCTGAGTGCACACTACACAATTTAACCTTGACTTCCCTGGTTTCCCAGTGTCCCCTAGCCAAGCAGCAGTTGACCAACACAATTTTCTCAGCCTAAGGCTCCGATATTTTCAAGCATGTTTAATATTCTCAGCAAAGAATCACTTAGTATAAATCCATCTGTGACTTGTTGCAAGTACAGCAATGAAAAACAGCCAATGAGAGTCCAAGAGGAAATCAAATTCATCTGCTTCCATATGCAGTAGATCAAATCCAGTTTATCAGTCAATTTCTGTAGGTGAGGACAAAATGTAAGCGCAGTAATACAGCTTCTATAAGAACTTATTTGCCATGTCCTACTCAAATGGTTGTCAGGAACAGCAAAAAAATGGCGTAATTCCTGCTGGTCCACGGCATAAAAATAGCTACTTTTTTTGCACTGTATCTCCGGTTCTCTTTGCAGAATCAATCAGACAATCCTCACTGCCTGCATCTTCCCAACCAATATTTCCTCCACATTTTCTCTTTTTTCTTGTTTCTGCACAAAATATTGACAGAGTCACAGTCACATGTTGGGCGCATTTATCTGAGCTCATTGCACAACCCGGAGACTGAAGAATGCAGCATTTATGTAAGAAGTGTCACTGCAATAAAATGATATCATGTCTTAACTTTTGCACTCTCACTACATCCAGATGTTTATGAACTGAATGAGCGTTGTTTAACTACACTTCACAATGATGAACTCAACAGGTGCAAGGTCCGAAAACACAACTCTATTTGTTCAGAGGTTCAGTGGCTATAGTACCTCAGAGTAGAGTGATTCAGTCCCTCGGGGGAATTAGGGTTGTTTTGGATGTCAGTAATTGCCAGATATTTTTCACGTCTGATTTCTTCCCGTCTGTTCTGCACAAATGACTTGATGTCAAACACAGACTGGGTCACGGCAGGACAGCATTATGAGTGTGACCACTATAAAGGACACACCACAGAATAAGTTTATTTAAATCCAGCCAGGAACTGTCATGTGATTTTATTACATATGCAGCATGATTAGTCTTAACATGTGGTTTTGACAGAATTTTGTTTAGGCTTCATGTTGAAAGCTTTGAGTGGCTGAGTCTTACTTTTAGACACCGTGAGAAGCAATTCTGCGCTGTCGAGAGCTAAAAAGGGAGTTTTCCTGAATGAGTCATCTGTTTGAATGGTTCCAGATCATTTCACTGGAATCACGTTTTAATAAGTACCCCGGATGAAGTACGAGTCAAATCATTATACGTCTACAGCCATGTTTTTGCACTTTAAGATTCTTTAATGTAATTTTATTGGGCAATTATAAGAGATAGGTCCCAGATACTGGCTGTAAAATATTGTGTTTAAAATTACAAATAGCAGAGTCTGTGGCAAAAAGTTATGAAAATATAACTTTGCATATTCTTAATAATAATAGTATAGAGATGATAATAATAGTACATACTCTACTTTTGAGACTCAGACCCTACATTCACGCTAGTAAGCAACAAGTTCCATGTAGCTTGTCTACTGTTTGTGGGGGTGGCCTGTCCAGAGACTTCTTTTAGTTCCGATGAGAAATGGTAGTAGCTATATACAGTATAATGTAGCTACTAAAGTATACTAGTGTAACACAAATTATATAATACACTAATCAGTGTGCAAAATTGGTTGTTTGATTGACAAGTTACATGCTAGGCTTTGTACTAGCTTTGTTGGCAGATTAGCAAAGCAAGCTATTTCTTATAGCTATGTACTCTCAAAAGAGGCACTAACAATCTCTGCTATGTCTTTCGAAGTTTTTCCCTCCTTAATGTATACACAGGGGGTATATGATGGGGTAAGATGAAACCAGGGTTATAAGGATTTTTTTTTTTTTTTTTTTTCATTTTTGAGCATCAAACAATTAACTGGAACTAATTACTGGTAGGAAATACAGTTGAGTGGGGGACTGAAGAAATATCAGACGGCATGCACCATAGGAATCGTTCAAAGTAGTTGTTTTGATTTGTCACTTTGGTGCATTATACTTAATTTGCTTGGAATTGTGAATCTCATTTCAAATGTTTGTTGCGCTGTCACTGAAATCACAAGTCTTTTTCATGTACATAGAAAATGAATGGTGCTCTGTTGCTTTGTCACTTGCTAGTGTGGACACGGGATGAGGGAGTCACTATGAGTGATGGTTAACTTACCAAGACATGCCAAAAGAAACCTGGTTATATGTCTACACTTAAGCAGAGCCAGTGATGCAGATGACTTCTTGTTTCTGCTTTTGCCTTCAGCTGCTCTCTTTTGAGATCCAGCCAAAATGGTGGAATGAGAAAGAAATGCAAGCATCAGATCTGAGATTCAAATATGTACCAGTTTATGAGCAAACTTGTTACTCCCATGGAAATAGTTTGGAAGGTGTGAGCAACTTTGATAGCTGCTTCTAATCAGCTGCCCGGGAGACGTTTGTTTATGTTTACAAGTCCTTGCTTGCTTGTTTTCAGCGCGTGATCTCGGGATCACATGGATATGAAGTCCTGGGAGAGCACTGGGAAGCGCTTTCCTGTTTTCAGTTTGGGTTCCGCTGACACGTTCGGAGAAGGAAACGGGTTATCCAGCCCAGCCAGCTGTGCTTGACATTAGCCTCTTCCCGGCGTCCCACACTGCATCTCTCCAGCTCCAGCCAATGGGAGTTGACCCATGCTGCCGTCACTTCCATTCGAGTGTGTGTACACTGTTGCTGTGACGATGGAGGGGTTCCGGAGTGATGGGCTGCCCAAGAGATGAAATAAGCAGAGCTGGAGCAGGCCCAAGGTTTCAGAGAAAGAGACGGAAAGAGTGAAAGAGGACGAGGAGAGAGAAAGGTGGGATGGGAAAGCCATCTGTATGACTGCCTGGAGAAACTCTGTTAATCTTTCTGCTTCTTCCATGCTCAGAGAGACATAAATCTTCAGTTAAAGTGACCAGGAACGTTTGGTGAAGGGTTGGAAATTTTGAAGAGGATCTTCCACAGGCTAAAGGTGGCAGCTTTCATTGACATGATGTTCCAGGCAGGTTTTAAGCTCTGAGAATCCTGGTTTTCCCAGTTGCTGCTTTAACCTACAGCTGCCTACTGCAGCATGTTAGTTTGTTGCACAAGCACACCAAAGCTTTGGCATTCACTGGCAACTGTATGCTGCTTGCATAAATTAGGTTATATAAAAGTTCTCTGTCACTGTTCCTCAGCTCTTCGAAGTTGTGCCATATGGACAACCTGGTACTATAAACCATATGGCTGAACAGTGAAAAGTCACAGTTCTGCCTCCACTTTCTCAAATCAAGACCATCGACTTTTTCAACAATTGGGTTAATCAGCAAAAGTGCATCAAGCCTATAAATCATGTAAATAATGATGTTGCAGTTTAGAGTGACCACTGCTACAGTGGAAAGCAGTGCCTTGAAGCCTGATCTTTTAGCCCAGTAAATGCAGTCATTTTGTTTAATGGATCATTCAGGAGGGTGATGATGTAAAGCCTCACTTGCTTGCACCACGGAGGTCATAACACCAGTATCCAGAGGGAGGATCAGCTGTGAGTGTGTGTAATTTCAGAAGGAAAGTGTGGGAGTGCTGAGAGGAAATGGCTGTGGCCTGATGACAATCTCACGCTCAGCAAAAGCCACCCCAAACCTGCTGGAGTGTTTTATTTAGTGAGGTGAGACCTGTATACCCAGAGATCAGGTGAAAAAGTACTTTGGCCTCCAGCCACTTTGGCATTGATGTGTTTGATGTTTGAGCAGTAAATACAGGCCACCTTATGATGTAACTGCCTGTGTCCAAGAGAGCAAGAGAGTCCCTGTCCTCCGAGATCATTTGTATTGAAGAGTGCAGTTGGTACTTTCTTACAAGTGTGGAAGTTTGATAGATTGCAGTGACGTGTTAGCTGGGTATCTGTCATGTAATTGCGGAGAAATAGCTAATGTGATAAATTGGGAATAACTACATTGGAAGAAAATTCACGTTGAATATTACTCTTTATAATTAAAATGGCACCTTCACTAGTGTCCAAGATTTACTTTGTAATGAAATTCCAAGTTGACTTTTTTAGTTAAAGCTTTTACATCAATGTGTTGGTGTGTTTTCACTTTGGTTAATGGTTTCCAAAATAACACAATGCACACAATGCTGTTGGACTACCTGCTGATAGTGGTGACAGTGGGATTTAGCCTTTGCTTCATCTCTACCTAAAGTGACTGATGTAGCAGTGCCTTAATCTGTACAGCTTTGTCTCACCTTCTCATCTTTATACTCTAATCAAACAGATCAACTTCTAAAGGTTGAACTTTCATGCTAATACTGCAATCAACACCATCACGTTCATCTCGTAGAATGCTATCTAGCCGATCCGAGTCTGTGCCCTAACTCAGTGCAGCCGCGTCATATACAGTAGCTGCATTGCATTCTGGCACTCTGAGTCCATCATTTACACCAATGACTCGACTTCCATGCTGCATTTCTCATTAATATGACATTGAATGTTGATGAAAAATGGCATGTGAGAAAAGAAGCTCTTGTTCTTTTTGTTTTTAGGAACTAACAACAAAACCTGTTGAGTGATAAGTGTTATCATTTATATTTCTGATTGTTGATTTTTTTTATCTTATTAAACACCAGTATAACTGTGCTAGCAATAACAATAATAGTGCTAACTTCTAACACACTGAGCAACAAATTAGCACCGGAATCTCTAAACATGTCACAAATATATTTCAATATAAACATATGTAATGTGCTTTAAAAGTGAAAGAGGGACTAATATAACATCAGTAACTAAAATCAGTATGACCTTTTTCATAGAGTTTATACTTTTCTACTTTAACTTGAGTGAAAAATTTGAACTTTATACTTTTCTACTTTAACTTGAGTGAAGAATTTGAACTTCTACCATAGTATTTATTTAGATGATTAATCGCTCTTTTACATGGTTAAAAAATTTGGGTACTTTTCCCACTTCTGTTTCTAGAAATAACGAGTGTGTTGTTAGTTATAAAATATGTAGACTGATTTGCTAATGGACAATATGAATTAATAGAACAAAGAAAGCTGAATAAAGTATTACAACTGAGTAAGACTCTGCCAGTGCATTTTTTTCTTTCATTTCTTTAGAATTCTTACACGAAATAAAAAAAAACATTTCTCAAGTAAAAGATATGCCTTTTCTAGCTGCTGTCTTGCTTGGGGTATCTCAAATTTGGTGACCCTTTGTAATGAGTTTACATTTCTCTTTGAGAGAACCTGACACTATTACTATCCCATCTTAGAGTATTTTTACAGAGATTTCAGTGCTGACAGTCTTCTATTTGAGACAGTCACAGTGCTGTCAGGGTTTGCTTGCGAAGGCATCGTGTATGACAAGCTTAACTACTGTTGGGATTAGTCAATCCCTCTATTCACTTGGCAGCCGCACACATTGTTGGACAGGTCCAGCTAGTCACGTGATGTTCAAAGCAGTGTAGTAAGGATGTAACTGAATACAAATACATTATTCAGAATGAACAGATAATGTGTTCTAAATGGATACAAGTACAGAAATGAATAGGAGATGCACTATTCTCTTTTCTTTTGCAGAGCATCTGGTTGAGGCTAGAGGTATGCATCAGGACTGAGATCTCACGGGATGCATCTAAAAATTTTGGCTGAAGGTTTATACTTTCATGCCGGTACAGGCAAGAGATCAGATATGAAGTTTGCAGACCACATTCATTAACAAACAAGGCATTTATAGCATCCATTGATTCATCCTTAGTAACTGCCTGGTCGGGGTTGCAGTGGTTTAAATTAGGCTACTACTTTGTTTATATTGTGGAAAATAGAACCAATTAAACTTGTTAGAATATATCACAGGCAGGTACAAAATAATAACTACCTATAATAATAACAAAAATAATAACTACTTTGGGTTTCAATCTGAATACAGATACATCCTTACAATGAACTTTATGATGTGTTTGGGAAAAAGAAAAATCTCTGTATTGGCATGCAGCATCACCCACTTGTCATCTTTACTACACTGGCATTTCTCTGATCTGTGCATTTTAGTGATGTTCACAGAAAATTCCAGTGTGTCACACCCTGCAAGCCTGGACTTTTTCACTCCATTCATCCATGCTTGCCAAGTGTATTGTAGTTTTCTTTCTTTCCTTTAAACTTGTTGCATCCTTAATGTAGCATTTCCCCCTCTAGCCATGTAATGAAACATGCCTGTTGTTTTGCGGTTGATTTATTTTCGTGGTGACCTGGAATTTGTCTACACATACTTCCACGCACTGTTCATTTGAAACTAAAAGAAATGCCACAAATGTCCCACCTATTAAAAGGTCAACCATGTCCCTTGGCTCTGTGCGGTTGAGCTTTATTCCTTTGCCTGGAGAGAAGGGTCATCGTTTGGTTAAGCAGGAAAAAGAAGTTGACTTTTGAGCTCTGGGTGCTCCCACTGGTGCAGAATGTCTGGGGTAACATGGACTCAGCTCAGCAGACAGGGGACAGAAGCCAAAAGAGAGAGAGAGAGAGAGAGAGAGAGAGAGAAAAAATGACTGAGGAAAAATAGAGAGAGAGAGGTGTTCAAAAGTTAGAAATGATTTTATCTTTGTTGGAGTTGAATTGTTTATTCTAAACCATTTACTCAGTATAACTCTGTATATGAGCATGAGGGGGGAAAAATGTGAAAGAAAATGCATTTGTCAATGTTAATGAGATTTCATCCAGAAACAATGGCCACTAGTATACACAATACACAAGCTGTCAAACTTATTATGGACTAAGAAAAGACATATTTAAGAGCTCTTTTTCTCCTATTAGTCAGTTTCCTGAGTCCAAATTAGAGCGAATTTGATACTTTTGGTTTGCCTACAATTATAAGAAACAAAAAAGTTCTCCTAAATTCTTTCATTCATTGGTCAGAAATATAGTGCTGGAAAAGGGTAAACAAACCTTTGCCAAGTGAACACAGAAATTACAAAAATCACCGGAGCACGGAGAACACGGAGCCATGCTCCTCTTCAAACTGTGCTTCTTGATTTGGTTGTCTGTTTTTTTCCTCTGATTACAGTGTTTATGAACACCATTCCTGTTTTTTTTCTACATACTGGGTATTCAGCATGGTGCAGTTGCTTTGATGAGTAAATCTCATCCTGTCTTCTGTAAGGGTGTGCTTGAAAACAACATGGATTTGAAGACTTTGATAACAAGTCATGCTATGCACTTTTAACAGTAGACATCATCATCAAAGCAGCTTTACCGACATCTGGATGTAGATTTCAGATTTAGTTCCCTAATGAGCAAGCCAGAGGCGACAATAACGAGAAAAAACTCCCTGAGATGACTTGAAGGAACCTGATTCAAAGGAGAACCCATCCTCTTGCAGGTAACACCAGATAGTGGAATTATAAATCATTACATTATACACATGTAGAAGAGTATGATGCAGGTCCTTTGAGGCATCCACCACAGTCCCAACCTGGTCAGAGCTTCACCAAGGACAAGAATCACAATTCTACTTCCAGAGTCTTTCAAATCCTCAATGCCTCAAAGGTTATATGATATGGATATGATGATTTGGAAAGATTTTAACTGGTCAGAGATGTCCTCACTAGCATGTGAGATTGTCAAGGTGACCTCTTGACTTCTTATTGTAAAAGAGTGTAACCAGCTGCATAAAAACAGACTTATTGAGCTGAGAAACACAACGCTTGAGAATGATAACTCAGAAGTGGAGCCAATATCATTGGAATTCCAGAAAATCTTTTTTTATACATTCATTTTTCTTCCACAGTCACCTATCTGAATTCAACTCCATCCCCAGCTAAAGATTCCAGCTCCTTCTGGAGGATCCTCTCGCGTTCCCAAGTCAACAATGAGATATAATCTCACCAGTGGGTGCCTGATCTGCCCCAAGGTCTCTGATCAGTGGTACAAGCCTGATACAGCAGGAAACTTTCAGGGGGTGTTCTTGTAACTTACCCAAACCTTTACTCCAAGGATCTCGCGGATTGTCAAGTTCCTCACCCTATCACAGAGAGTAATCCCAGCAACCCTCTGGAGGAAGAAGAATATAAAAATACTGAATATAAACCCTAACAGCAGTCACGCTAAAAATGTGGGGAAATGCCTAACCACAAAACCTGCAATGTCCAGAAAAGCGAATAACACCACACTGATGGGAAAGAAAAGACGATTACAGAAAAGTAACTCTGTCAAAGCAGAGCCTGGTTAATAAAATGGACAGTGTTTGCAAAGCATCCCTATTTTTTTTTTTTTTCAGAGAAGACTCTGTTTTGTAAAATTGTTAATCAGATGCTAAATGTAACATTGGAAATTCATAAGCAATACCTCACTAAATCTCCTCAGCTTATACCTCAAGTGTAACTGCAGCTGGGATGCCATGAAGCAGGGCAGTAACCCCAGAAAATGGATTTATGACTAAGGAAACAATGTACTGGTGCTAAACGTGTAGGTTATTTCCATTAACACCTGTGAAAATATTCTCTGTTGTGAAAATACATTTCTTCCATGTTTTAGCAGTAGCCTATCCAAACTGTTAGAAAAGAATATCTCAATCATACACTCTGCTTCTAAAGAAATTAAGCTGTGGAATGATGGTTTCTTATTTATAAAATGTTGGATGAATTCCAGAGTATGCATGTTCACAAAAATAATCTGACACACAAAAAATGTGTTTATGCACAAAACACTGTTTCCTCTTTATAAATCACACTCTTTTAAAAAGTGTTTACATCCAAATGAGCCCCACAATTCTTTATGTAATGTTTTCCACATCCTTTCCCTGATGGACAGTCAATGTAATACCTTACCTCAATCTGCTATGGTCTTATATAAGTTCTATGGCCAAATGTGAAGTGACATGTGGCCAAGTATGGTGACCCATACTTGGAAGTTGTGCTCTGCATTTAACCCATCCAAGTGTATACACACACACACACACACCCAGAGCAGTGGGCAGCCTTTTTTGCTGTGGAGGAGCTCCTGGGGAGCAGTTGGGGATTTGGTGCCTTGCTCAAGTCATGGTATTGAGGGTGGAAGAGAGCACTGGTCATTCACTCCCCCCCCCCACCCACAATCCCTGCTGGACCTGAGGCTCGAACCCACAACCTTCGGGTTCATCTTCGGGTTACAAGTCCGACTCGCTAACCATTAGGCCACAACTGCCCCCTCATCACCATGCCTCACCATGCCTCACCATGCCTCACCATCACATCACACTCAAATGTGGTTCTTCCCCAAACTGTTCCCTAGGTAAGCAACGCACATGCCCCCGGCCATCCACATGATGTAAAAGAAAATGTGATTACTCAGACCAGGCCACCTTCTTCCATGGTCCAGTTCTGATCTTCACTTGCCCATTGTAGGCACTTTTCGCAGTGTACAGGGGTCAGCATGGGCACTCGGACTGATCTGAGGCTGCGCAGCCCATTACTCAGCAATATACAATGCACTGTGTGTTCTGACACCTTTCTATCATAGCAAGCATTAACTTTATCAGCAGTTTGTGCTACAGTAGCTCTTCTGTGGAAACGGACCAGACGGGCTAGCCTCGCTCCCCACATGCATCAGTGAGCTTTGGGCACCCATGACCCTGTCGCCGGTTCACCGGTTGTCCTTCCTCGGACCACTTTTGGTAGGTACTAACCACTGCATACTGGAACACCCCACAAGACTTCTCGTTTTGGAGATGCTTGTCTAGCTCTCACAATTTGGCCCTTGTCAAAGTTGCTCAGATTCTTACACTTGCCCATTTTTTCTGCTTCCAACACATCAACTTCGAGAACTGACTGTTTACTTGCTGCCTAATAAATCCCACCCTTTGACAGGTGCCATTGTAATGACATAAGCAATGTTATTCACTTCACCTGTCAGTGGTTTTAATGTTATGGCTGATGAGTGTATACTCTTCGTATGAGAGTGACGGTCAGGTGTCCATATACTTTTGTATAGTATAGTATAGTATAGAGTCTGAGGTCATGTAGCTGCTCCAGCAGTTAAAATGAAGCAAATTTACTTGTTTTTAGTTTTTGGTTACTCTTGTATGCCTTTTTTATTCTCTCTCCTATGTAACCCTGCAATACAATCAACAGCAACAATTAGAGAACTACTATACTATGAAATTGTATCAAATTTGATTTGAGAGAAGTTTATTTTAGGGTCAGGTAGAGTTATATGATCTTGTGTTCAAAATTTTATTTATAAGTTCAAATTGGTAACTGAAGTGTACTCTTGTCCTTGTCCTTACAAAAATTTGCACATCGTGTTTTCTCAATTAAAAAAAATGCCTGCTGTACTGTCATGGAAGTCCAATGGAATGTATTCCCATGGGCTGCATTGCACCCATCATTCCTGAGATTTACTTTAGATCCACCACAACTCCAGGATAAAGTGGTTACTGAAGATGAATGAATGTAGCATGACATTGTACAGTCTTCATTCATCATGGGCCTTTTGCACTTTAAATCTATGATTTTGTATAGCCATTTGTAGTATAGCCCTCTATATTAAGAGCATTTTGTTAAATACATTTTTATTCATGTCTTTACTTTCATCACACTTCTGGGACACCCACAGAGAGGTGCCTGGGGCAAACATCTCCCTACACACCCCCCTGCTGGCTGTATAAAAGGGTTTGACACAGCAGTTTTACATCACATAGTCTGACATCCTGCATGAAGAGCTAGTGAGCATTTCTACTGGATGTTATCCCTCTCAGTGTTTAGTGATGACCTGGGTTTCTGTTTCAGGAGAACATGAGTACAAAGCACAGTGCCAATACCAGGTGTCATTTGCCTTTGTTACAACTTAACACCTTTTAAAACAAGGAATTAAAGACCAGATGCATTTGGGTAGAGGGTGGCTCAGTGAGTAGCAGTACCATGTCTCCAGATCTACTACAAATTGACCTGGCTACAGCACTTGCTGAAGATGGATAAATGAATGAATGTGGGTACTAGGGATATAACCAAACACATTATACAGAATGAATAGATTTTTTTTTTTCTAAATCAGAGGTGTCCATTTTTGTTTTGGTTTGCTTTTTTAGAAAGTTTGACAGAAAGTAACAGGCATCTGGTTAAGACTAGAGGTGTGAGTTCACCAGACATTCGTGGGCACCAATCTGATCAGTCAGATATGAAGCCTGCTAGACAAAGAATGACCACGTACATGTTAGTTGTGGTGCTTTTACAAACATCATCCATTCATCCTTAGTTTATATTAGGCTATATTAGGCTTGTTTATATCTTGGGAAATAGAACCTAATAATCTTAATTCATTCGAAAATATCACAGACAGGTACAAACAAAAATAATAACTATGTAAGCAAGATTTTAAAATAGCTCCTAGCAAAAAAAAAAAAGACTCTAGTTGAAACCAATTATGAACAAGTGATTAAAAAAGAAAGAAAAAACCTTTTCTGGTAGGGATATTTGGAGGGCTAATCAGATGTACATCTAGTGGCATTGTGTTTCATTCCTAGTAAGTACATAATCAGCATTTACTGTTATTCCTAAATTCATTGCAGGACAGAGACAGGAATACATTTTTGAAATTCCACAGATCCGAGGTTTGTACTTGACAATGAGAAAAGCATGCCCTTGGTTTTGAAGACTAAGTCAAAAGGCATGCATTTCTCATTGTCACATCCAAACATAAAATCTGTGGAATCTACAGGACATTCCTCTCAGTTTTTGCATTTCAGTACAATAAAAATGTGTTCACCCAGGCTATCTGGTATGTACCGACTCTCCTTGTGATATCATAAACATCTGGTCATCAGTCCCAAATATATTTACATGAAAGAGCTCATTTCTCCAAAACAGGTTTATTTTGGTCTTTTTCCCAGCTGTCCTTGATCATCCAATGCCACTACTCTGTCACAGGCACAGAAACTGGATCTGAAATAAGCGATGTTATGTTACAATAGAATTGTATACAGGTGTTCCCTCGGGCCCTTACTTGGCTGTTAAATTGCTCCTTTTCTTTAAACAAGGAGGTGCTTTTCGAGACCTGAGTGTAGTTTGCTTATGATTGACCTCAGCACCTCCTGGGTCTCCTTGTGGTCTGGGGAAATGTAAAGGATACAGACATGTTTCAAAGCATGTGTACAGAGCCTGAGGCTTCCTGTTCTCTCCTTTAGTGGATGAGCAGATCCTGTTACATAATTGTGATATAGGCGGTTTGTACAGAAGCCTTTTATGATACGCAGGGACGCATGCATGGCAGGCTGGGTTGACTGAGGTGGAGCTGTAAAACCGAGGCCAGATGTGTTTCATTGGTAGCTGCTTGTCTTGGTAGTCGACTTCTCTCTCTCTCTCTCTCTCTTCCACTCTCACCCTTTTTGCCATGCTTGTAGGTTACTGCTCTTTCATTCTGTGCTTTGCTACTGTATGATGCATCTCTACACATCTACTCCATCACTAGCTGCTCCAGTGTTTCACACACTTACACACTTACTCTCACAGCAGGCTGCCTATTTTAGATGTTTTATGAGTCTCTGGGCACAGCAGGACTGGTGCCCACCTAATGCTTAAGCTTGAGGCCTCGCCATGCTGCTGAATACGTTTAATCCATTAAATGCTCATTACGCTGCTCTCAATCATTTTCCTCTCTCAACCTTACTTTCTTTCTCTCTTCCTCTCTCAGAGCTTGCTGGGCCTTCCGCATTTTTTTGCATTTCATCCAAAACTATTTAGTCCCACTCATGTTCCACGAGTGCTTTATTTAACAACTCTTTGCTGAACATGGCAATCCAATTATTTACAGCTATCAACTTGACATTATTGGCACGTTAAAATCCTAAACTGACTCGAGGCATGTAGTGTGGTCTGAGTGCAAAGCTCAAGTGGAAGATATTGGCCAATGAACCCCGCATTTCCAGCTCATCTCCCCATGGAGAACATCTCGGAAGGTGGTTCCATAAAAATTCCTCCAGCGTGTTCTGTAAACATTGTAAATTCCCTAATGTCTCTACTAATGGAGAAGATATCCCCTGCTTACATTAGCGTAAAAGTGTCCCAGCTTTGGAGGATGATGAACTATAGTGCGAATGATAAAAGTTTTAAAAACAGGGCTGGGAAAAAAATATAAAGCATAGTGGATACAGTGTGGGCTTGATCAGACCTCACACTAGAGCAATGATGATTCTTCTCACTTCTGCACATGTTTGTGTATGTATGTGTGCGTGTGTTAGACTGACTGTTTGCTCCCTCTGAAGTCCCGCCAAGGGTGTGTTCTGTTTATTAGTAGATGAGGGAAATGAGGGGTGGGTCAGCAGTGGGAGCGGTACTTTCGGAGAGGACCAGAGAAGAACACTACAGTCTAAACACCCATTCCAGCTGCTGCAGGACGCCGTGCTGGCCAGAAAAAGCGTCGCTCCTTCCGTTATATCATATCCAATGGCCCATATGCCTGCCTTCCCATATTCAGACACTCTTCACATAGCAGCCGGCTACACATTTGTCTGGTGAACCTGTCCTAGGGTCCTGTAATGTCACATCTTTTCATGCTTACTGAACTTACTATCGCAGGACAATCAGTCCCCAGCTGGATAATGATGAATAAGCTCATTTATCATCAGCCTTCTTCATAGAACTCAAGGGAGATATGGTAGTAGCGTCACTGAAACTAATGAGCGGTTCGACTTTTCTGCGCCAAAGCCTCAAAACACATGCAAGTGTGCGTATGTGTCATGTGCATTTCCAATCAGAGGCAGAAGCCAGAAACGTGATTGAGACCGGACGCCCCCTGAGTGCTGTAACAGGAGGAAGAGCAGTGAGGGGCGATGGCCTAAGCGCTTCTGTCAGCCGATGACACTTCCTATGAGCGCTTTTATTACTTCTGCTTCCATGAGAGGAACTCAGGCTCTGGGCCCTTGAGTGATTTTTACGCCTGCATTCCTGGTGTATCGCGGCTACAGCATAGCCACAATACAAACTGTTCCATTTCCAGCTGCAGCAGCGGCTTCCTGTAATTCCCCATGCTTCATAAGTCTGCTCTGAGTGTTTACATAGTATACACACAGACAGCTTTCACAAGCAGCCGGTGAAACTGAGAACAATGTTTATTGATGAACGTGACACCACAAGTCAAGGCGACTTTGAGGCTGTAGACTCCTCTATAAAGTATTGAATGCAGACACGCACTGCAGCCCATTAAGGTGAACTCAAATGTCTGTTACTAAATATTTATTATTTGGCGATGTTTCATTGACCGCCTCTGCACATGTCTGGTAATTCCTTTAAGGCCGATTCCACCATCTTGCACATAGCAATGATCTACTGAAGTGACCACCTTCTTCTTTTTCTTCCAAAATCCTTGTCCTTCCTTATTACTGTGATTCTCTGAATGGCACTGATTCCACAGAGAAGATGGATAGAGTTCCCTCCTGTGTGGTCTCTTCACACAGCCTGGGCGGATGATGCTCGACTTCAATGGGCCACCCGCCTCTTAGTCTATGAACTGAGCACAACCAGTCCAAGCCAAGCTCCTTTGCTTGTCAAGCTGGAGGATGCATCTCCTGATGTATTGGGTACAAAGTGAAAAATTCATTTGATTTGTTTTGTTTTTTTTAACTGTTTTGGGATAAAGTGTCTTTAGTGTAAACTCAGTATTCATATGTTCATTGTTTTGAGAAAATGTTAAAAGATGGCATTTGGCATGCTGTCATTTGAACATCTGGAGATCTCCAGTTTACTTCCCATACTGCTTATAGTGTGCAGCCAGTAACATGATGAGTTTTGATGTGCCACTTCGCTGTTGAATCCCTCAGTCTATTGTTCAGAAGGTGTTGATTTAATTTGCTATAAAAAAAGCAGCTCTGACAATAGGTTTATATTGATGCCATTGTTCGAATACGTTGTCATTTCTATAGTAACAGTTCACCCACAAGGACTTGTAGACAGTCTACATAATCTATGCCTAATAAATGGATTCAAACCTGTTGTAAATTAACAAAGAAAAATGTGTAATTGGTGATATGTTTAAGTTTTCTGTGAGGAGATGTTTAACATTTATGGAAGGAGTCTCCACTGTTAACTCTTTGGAACAGTACATTTTCTACTGCAGGTCTTCAGGACAGAGGACAACCTCAGGGCAACTGTTTATAGCCACTTTAATGTAAGTGATAACAGGAACTAACTTGCCTCACAGATGTTTTACAACATTAAATGTAACTATAAACAGTTAAAAAGCATGCTATGTCATTCATTAATAAATTAAAAAATTCTATATGAGAAATAAAACATTTAGGAAAATAATCCACTTTGGAGTGTTAACAGTAATTATGCTTTGCAGGAGTCTGCAGATTACATCCATCATTGATTATTTTCTTATAATAGCATGGCCCCAAGTGTTTTGTTCTTCACTTACTGCATTGGATATAAGAAAAAAGTGCTATTGATATTGGAACATGTTGGTTGGTATTATCTTAACTTACAGCATAGCCACTTATTGTACCAGCATTTAAAAAAACAGGCTGTGTGAGACAAATGGACTATGTCAGTAGCAGCAGGGTTATAGCATCTGTATTGTTCTGTGGTAAAGAAGGAGCTCAGTTTGGGGATGAAGCTCTCTGTTTATTGGTCAATCTATGTCCTTATCCTCACCTATGGTCAACAGCTATGAGTAATGATCGAAAGAATAAGGTCGTGAGTACAGGTGGCAGAAATCTGGTTTCTCCACAGGGGAACCTTGGAGTAGAGCCACTGCTCCTTGGAATTTAGGCGGAGGAGCCAGTTGAGATGGTTAGGGCACCTTACAATTATGCCCAATGGTCTGCTCTCACTAGAGCTGTATCAGGCATATCTTACTGGGCCCAGGGCAGTCACAGGACCCACTGGAGAGATTATATCTCACAGTTGGCTTGGGAACATCTGGGAGATTGCTGATGAGGAGGATAGAGAAGTCTGGACTGACCTTCTCAGCCTGTGGCTACTGCTACTCCCAGTGGGAAAAGTGGAAGGAAAATGAACAAATGAAGGTTTTATCTAACTGAACAATATTAAAATAGCAAACTCATTGTTATTTTATTTAGCTGGCTTTCTTGTCTCAATTTTTTCTGTCGTTGCATGCAAATCACTGATGAAAATTACACTGAGGTTGGAATTTGATATTTTTGTTTATGTTTGCCAGGAGTTGAGTCTTGTCAGCATCTGAACAGACAGAAAAGACTTTTTCTGGGGATGTGGTGTGGATGGAGCCTCTAGTAATATTCTCTGACATTAATCCTGAGTTTTGTCCAAAGTTGGGTTTTTCTGGCTATAACATATATGTACACCTCAACTTTAAGAAATTATTAATATATTTCAGCAAAATGACATGGAAACATTTTAATGTTTAATTTTTCATCTTCATGCAAAGATCCTGCAAAGTTGGGTACAGATCCAGTTTAACAAAAAAAGTCTGCTTAAAGATATCTGAAACCTTGATAGGTAAATGTGATTTTCACACACAGTGAAAGTCATGCTTTTGATCATGATGTTGTATAGTTATGTGCCGTAGAGAAATGGACATAAGCATAATCAATTCAGTTTGTGATTAGGTATCAGCTGTCAAAATGCCTGCGATGCTCCTGTGCCGCATTCGGAATTAAATCTTTAATTTTCTCCCTTTTCACTTTTTGGGGAAAAACACATAAATTTACCTGTGGTTGAGCAAAAGAGAAACAGATTTCAGTTCAGGAAAGTCTGTTTTGAGAACTCCACTATATGGCTGAAAGTGTGTGGACATCCTACCATCACATCTATATGAGCTTGTTGGACATCCGTTTTGAAAACTATGGACAAAACTTTATGTAGTTGGCCCTCCTTTGTAGCTGTAACAGCCTCCACTCTTCTGGGAAGGTTGGCCTGGCTCATAATCCCAGAGGTGTTCGGTGTGGTTGAGGTCAGGGCTGTGTTCGGGCCAGTGAAGTTCCTCACACCAAACTTGTCAAAGCATGTCTTAATGGACCTGCACAAGGGCATAGTCATGCTGGAACAAGAAAGGGCCTTCCCCTAATTGTTGCCACAAAGTTGGATGCATATAATTGTCTAAAATGTGTTTGTATGGAATAGCATTAACATTACCCTTCAAGGGAACTAAGGGGCCCAAACTAAGGGGCCCAAACCCAAACCATTATCCCTCTTCCACCAAACTTTACTGTTGGCACTATGCATTCTGGTAGGCTACAGCGTTCTCTTGGCATCTGCCAAACCCCAATTCATACTTCAGACTGCCAGATAATGCTTAACTATCATAACTCCTGAGAACACGGTTCCAATGCTCAAGAGTCCGGTGGCGGCATGATTTACACCACCCCAGCCGACGCTTGGCATTGCGCATGCTGATCTTAGGCTTGTGTGCAGCTCCTTGGCCATGGAAATTCATTTCATGAAGCTCCTGACGCACAGTTCTTGTGCTGTTTGGCAGTTTGGAACTGTCCAGTGAGTGATGCAACAGAGGATAGCAAATTTTACCTGCTCCACACTTCAGCACTCAGCAGCCTAAGCTCTGTGAGTTAGTGTGGTCTACCACTTCGTGACTGAGCTGTTGTTGCTCCTAGACGCTTCCACTTCACAATTATAACACTTACACTGGATCTAACACTTTGACCATGGCAGAAATTTCATTTGAACATAATTTAATAGTATCTGGAGCATCTTGAATTAAAACTCATCAGATTTTAACTGAAGCTACTTCAGACATCTATAGATATAAGGAATTGATGCACACCTGCCAAGAAATAGAAGTAAGAAGTATAAGCTGCGATAATAGATTAGGTGTTTTATCTTGTAAATATTGAATTCATAGGTTTAGTCATGCATGCAGAAGTAATAAGGACAAATTCAACCAAAGTGACATCAAGAGTGACATATGTAACTCTTTCCAAATGGGAAAAAAAAAAACTTTTTCTTTGTATGCGTCATTTTTGTGGCACATTCATGTGCTGGTGTTCATGCTTGCTGTGATCCATGGCAGCACTTTCCATGAATGAAACTCCACTTTGCCCCTGAGCAGAAACACAAGCTGACTGAAGCAGGAAGGGCTATTTTCAGATGTGATTTACATTCATTTCAGATGAACTCCATTGATGAGCCTGGGTTTTCACGGAAAATGGCAAAGACACCTTATATGGTATCCACGGTCGCTTGTTTCCATTAAGTCGATGGCTTAATTAAAGCACTGCCTAATTTGCATGCATGAGTTTGAGGAGAGTGCATACATATATAGGCAGCATTAAGAATGGAAAGCATTTAACCGAGAACTTGATGCCCCCTCCAAGCTCAGCTCATTACGCTCTACCTCGAAGTGACCTTTCAGCCCATCTACGACTTGCTATTGAGTGCATCCCACACACACACACACACACACAGTCCCACACATTCATATTTTATCCCTGGTGTCAGGAGGTAATTTGTGGCTGCCTGATTCCTCTTTTGTAGCGAGAGCGGCAGGCCTATCGCGGTGAGTCACAGCGCTACGGCCAGCTGAGCGGGCCTGCTAATTAGGTAATTAACTGGAGAGCGGTGTTCGTGGAGGAGCTGTCACCCCTGGGCACACTGGTGACGGAGGAGAGGGAGGAGAAAGCATTGCACTGTTCATCAGCGTGCAGATATAGTGAGGGAGAGATAAAGCAGGGTCACAGAGTGCAGCTGCTGCCTGGTGTACGTTCACAGAGGCACATACACAAATACGTGCTCACAGCAGAGGTATATGGACAGATAGGGACACACACACAGAGAAGCAGCTAAAAGGCACATTTTCAGAATTACAAAGAGAGATGCTGAGGAGAAAGTGAAAGAGCAAAGAGAGAAAAGAGATAGAGATGAAAAGAACCTTGATGTGAGTGAAGGGGAATTTAATATCACAAAGGAGCAGAGATGAAAACATCAAGCTTGTCATTGATTTGTGTCATTCTGTATGACTCAGGGGGGCTGTGAGTCATAACGTACTGGCTTTCACACACCCCTAACCTCTTATACCGAGGCAGTCTGCCCATTAGAATAGGTGCAAGAGGATAAACATGTTAAAACATTTCAATTTCTCATTCATTTTTAAACCTCTGGTTCTTTTTTAATATATTATTGTAACTGAACAGTGATGCAGCCTTATACTCGGAATAAGTATTATATTGGCAAGAAATTTGACCTCCTGGGTGTACATTCAATGAACTAAACAGCAGACAAGACACTGGTATTTTTAGATATAAAGAGCATTGCAAAATTTAAATAAAATACGATAAATAATATAGAGGAATGGGTGGAACGTGCCAGCAGGTGGAATATTGATTCTAAATAACTTGCGTGTGTGTGTGCGTGCGGGTGTGCGCACGCATTGTGCCCTGTGATGTCCCATTCAGGGTATATTCACACCCCGAACACAGGGTTCCTGGGATAGGCTTTAGCGCCACAGAGACGCTGACCTCTTACTGAAGATGAATGAATGGTTATAAAAGTATGGCATAGAGGATATACAATTGAACAGAGGCACAATTGCCTTTTTATGAAGATAATTATAACTAATAAGATCTCAAAGACAAATGACAGTTAGAAATAGGCTTAATTTGAATAGAACAACCTCTGTGGCATCAATCCTCCCTCTTGATGGCTGTTAGCCATCATTTAATGATGAATGAATGATTGAAAAATGAAATGAAGTGATGATACGAACTGGGAATTTGTTTATATTTGGTGAACGGCTCCCAAATGCATGGCTTGATTGTAACACGATAAGAAAGCACAAAAAGGATGCCTTTAAAACTTTAAGTCACAGATTTCTTTTATCAGGAGATTTGAATTTTTCTCTAATTAATCCGCTTTGATATCCAACCTAGTGAGAATATGTAGAATGGACACCTTTGCTTTATTGTGCTTACTACATACTTAGCTAGCTAGTAACCTTTGCAACAAGTTAAATGGGACTTTATGCTAACATATGAGTGACAGGATGCACTATGACCAACCAGATACAGCTACGTTCATTTCATATTCATTATTTTTGAGCCTGGTTTATTAGACCCAGTCGTCATTTAACACAAAGATGAGGAACTGTGAGCTTTTTGTGCTATTTGGCAGTTAAGTCATATATCCCTGCTAACAGTAAATAACAGCTTGCCTTGTTAATCCTATTAGCATTAATTAATTAAACTTGCATCCCTTTTAATGTGATTGTTATCCATCAATTCTCAGATGTTCCACTTGGCAAGTAAGGAATAAAACACAAAAGGGCATGGTGTTATAGGATAATAATAGGATAATAAATAATGAATAATATTCAGGGTAATAATCAGCCCAAAGCTGAGAGTTTTTTATTATATCACACCATTTGCCAGCGATGACAATTTATCATTAATTAAAGAATGACACATCACACTTTTATCCGTTTATAGTTACATTTAATGTTGTGGAACGTCCTTGATAGAAGTTCATTCATTCATCTTCAGTAACTGTTTTATCCTTCTCAGGGTTGCAGGTTGGATCCGGAGCCTCTCCCAGGAACGCTGAATACTAGGTGGGAAATTCAACCTGAATAGGATGGTGGTCCATCACAGGGTACCATTCACACCTAGGGGCAATTTAGCATAGCTAATCCATGCATGTGTCCATGTGGCAGTGTGTTTTCAGAATGTGGGAGGAAACTGGAGAACTCAGAAGAAAACTCATGAGAACACCAGAAGAACATGCAAAACTCTGCATAGACAGTAAACTGAGCTCAGGATCAAACCAGGAACCCTGAGGCTGTGAGGTGACTGTGCCAGTCTCGAAACATGTTATTTCCTGTTATCACTTACATTATAGCAGCTAGAAATCATCTTTCCCTCACCAGTTTACTCTCTCTTGACGAAAAGAAACCATAAAGCCAGAAGTATTCTGTCCTGAAGACCTTCCCATGGCGGAAAACTTACTGACCTTTACAAACGCTTGCATTAGAGACTCCTTCCATAAATGTTAAATAAATGCCTCATTACAGAAAGCTTGGTCATATCAATGATTATAAATTTGTACTTTGTCTTAGCTAGGCAACATCAGTTTTCTAATCCATTTGTTATTAGGTTTAGGTTATGCGGTGCATCAGACATACAAGTCAGTGTGCTAGTTGTTGCTACAGAAACGATAATGTATTAAAACAAGCACATTAATATAAACAGGCAATTTGAATTACAGCCAGAACTACTGTCAGAGAAAATAAATCAATACCTTCTGACCAATCAGATTCAAGAATTCAACATTGCCGTGGTATTATTATTATTATTATTATTATTATTATTATTATTATTATTATTATTATTATTATTATGTAATTAATCTCTGTCCATGTCTGATAATACAGCCTGCTTAAACATAACTTTTATATTTCATGGTAAATGCAGTGTATTGAACCATTAGGCCTTTTTCATTTCTCCCTTCAGGACCTGAACATGAAAAATATCACATGTGTATAAAGGGTCAAAGATGAATGCTGAAGTGCAGTATGGAGTTGTATAGTAGATGATGCATTCCAGTCTAAAATAAAAGCCCAGAAGGGCATTTCATAAAAGCTTCTTCCTGCTTCTTTATCATTTTAATAGAAGCCTTTTGTACTTAAAACAATTATCTTCCAAATTTGCAAGTAAATGCTTTCCTTTCCATTAAGCAGAGAAGATCACAGGTCAAACGATGACACAGAGATGAATAACGCAAAGAACACTGATGAGAACCCCCAACTTTTACAGGATCACAAGGTGAAGGCGTGACTTTCTGTTTTTTTGTTTTTTTTTTCAGCTTTTCTGCGTCATCAGAAGATGTGCGTTTCCCAGTCATACCTCCTGAATGCTTAAACAGAAGTCATTATGGTACGTATCTTAATTTCATTGTCCATTTCCTCTCAGATTCTTTTGTCTTTTTTATGTTCCTGTGCGTCACAGCCAGTGGGCTTTTATCCTTGAGATGCATCTTCTGAAGGTTATGTATTGTTTTTTTTTTTGTTTGTTGTTGAACGTCCATTGTTTCTCTCTGGCTGCATGGGAGAAAGATGATGAGGTTGACATCACCTGTCATCATTCCTGTCAGATCTCATTTGTGCTTGGTCTGCCATTCTGATCGGATATAAAAGACTAATGTGTGTGTGTGTGTGTGTGTGTAGGTATAGCATAATTAACTGCACTAATAATTATGTCAAAATTGTGCCAAACAGGAAATAATTATATGAAACCTGAACATATATTTATAAATCCTGAATATAAAGATATATATATATATATATATATATATATATATATATATATATATATATACTGTATATATATATATATATATATATATATATTCTAAAAGTAGAACATTGGACCTTAAAATGTATATTAGAGATTTCTTTTGCCTCAAATATGATGGTATTTGGAATAGCATTCACACAGGGTAATTTAATTTGACCACTCTAGTACATGTAGATTTTAAAAATGAAATTGTGTCAATTAAGAGAGAAGAGAAAATTTGGAAACCCTACAGACTGAGTGAAGGGCCATAACCAGAATCAACGAGGTCCACAATGCAGTAATATGACCCACGGTCCTCCAACCTCTAATTTCTAATCTGTTATACTTCCATTCTCCAATAAATTGCTCTGACTCAAATAAGACTGTTTAATTTTATTGAGTTAAGTATTTGTGTTTACAGTTCTCTCTCTGTGCGTGTATTCATCCTCTTTTTCTCTCTTGCTTCTCACTGATTACTGAAAAGGCATACTTTAAAAATGCCATGTACCCCACGGGGGGGGGGGGGGGGGTAATTTGCATTTTACAGTCTGCCAAATGTCCTCATAAACTCTTACATTTATATTCTTGCATAAACTCTGGTAGCATGGCATGGTGTGAAAGTTAAAGATAATGGTGAGTTCGTGGGCATAAAGTTTAATTCTGTGGGCATAAAATGTCCCCCTTCTGAGGTCTGGTCAGAACCAGTCATCACAGCTGACTAGGTGTTGGGATGCTTATTATTTAGCATAGTAGCCTACATTGTCATTACATTATCAGGGTAACGTTGTAGGGCTGGGCGATATGGACAAAATCTTATATCACAATATGGATAATTTCATATCTTGAAATGATATGGTATATAACATTTTCTCTAAAATTGATTTAAAAAAAAAAAAATAACTATACAAAACAACTGCATGCATTCATGACTCTTCTGTGGCACACCTTACAAATGACCATTTTCTTGTCTGTGTCTGATATCTTATACCCAAACCACATCCAAACGACAGAAGTACTTCCCTTTTTAGGTACAAGCTCCTCATCTTTTAATTGGGCTCAGGCCCATTCTTTGTCAGAGTGGTGTGGATTTCTGCTCTGTGTCATGCTCCTCCATGCTTGTTTTTGTTACATCACACAGCTAGTAGCTCCTAACTCCAACCTGTGTGACGTAAATCGGCTGCCAAAAAGTGGCTTTTGCAACATTGGCGATATAGATGATATAGATGATATCTATCAGTAGACATTTTTCACAATATGTATTGCCATATCACACAGCCTTACATCACTGTTTCCATATTGGATTTGAAAACTGGAGATGATACATTAGAGGTAAAAAACAAAACCTTCCAAAACTACTACAATCTATACCTCTGTGTGTTCATAACTAGCCAATAGTCAAGAGCACTAGATTTATGTTGTTTGCATTCAATGTTGTATGCGGTCCATGTGTGATTTACA
Source organism: Pangasius sanitwongsei (assembly GCA_037576675.1). Classification (NCBI taxonomy): domain Eukaryota; kingdom Metazoa; phylum Chordata; class Actinopteri; order Siluriformes; family Pangasiidae; genus Pangasius; species Pangasius sanitwongsei. Next base: position 26,566,403 of record CM075003.1, on the reverse strand, counting down.
TATTCCACTATACCCTCTATACCTTTAGCTCACTATACATTATTTGCAGCCACTAAGGTTTTCTATTTTGTGTTTTCCCTTCTTGTCTTTAAACAGGAAATGTAAACGCTTCATGCTTTTCCTCCCCTCAGATGTCTTCTAGGTTTGGCATTAGTAATCATAATATCCAGGCATAAATCTCTGGGAAGCAGCAACATTGTGAAATTCCAAGTGTTTCCACATAAGCAATGCTGGGAATCAATAAAATATGATATGTTATGATGATAGTGCCACACTCTTGGAGCGCTCCATGTTTGTCATATTTCTCACAAGTGGTTACGCGAGCCAGCACTTCTCTGACGGAGGTATCTCTCAATAATGCTTGACTACTATCTACAAAAAACACCCCCCCCAACCAGTGTTAAATGATTCATATTGTACTTCAAAAGAATAATATTCTTTGGTTTACAGATTCAGTTGAATGTGTGTGTTCTTGCATACTCAAAGCACTAAACTGTAGAGTGCTTTTGTCTGATAATTGGAGGTACAGCAATAAACATGTCCTACCGGATATAGCTAAGCTGTAAGAGGTGGTTTTCTTGTGAGTTTATGACATCCTATTCATTTATACAACAAACTGATCATTCATTACTTAAAAACACCATGACACATTTTATTTAATGTAGTCTTAAAGCCATCTTGACCATATATTTCCTATTTATACTTTTTATATGATATTGTATAGTATATGATATGATTTATTTATTTATTTATTTATTTATTTATTTATTTATTCTTCACATATTAATGTTCATATACTTAGGTATATGACTTTGTTGATTTTATTATGTTATTTATTTATTTTCGCATGTTAATTTTTCACATGTAAGGCATGTGATTTTACTGCATGATTCATTTATTTTTTTCATAGATAGGGCATAAAAATCCACATGATTTATTTATTTTTTAACATATAAATACACATATAGAGCATGTGATTTTATTTTTTACATTATTTTATTACATGATTTATTTATTTTCACATTATGTTTTCACATGTAAGGCACGTGATTTTAATTTTCACATGTGATTTTATCTTGATTCATTTTTTTCGTGTTAATTTATGACAGGATTTATTTTCACATGTTAATATTGTACATGTAGGGTTTATGATTTTATGATATTTTTCACATGTGAATTATAATTCATTTATTTTCACATATTAATTTTCCACAGTATTATATTTCATGTGCTCACATATTACTCACGTGATGACACATGTTTACTTGAATTTCAGGATATGGTGAAATGCACCTTTTCATGACATATTACTCACATGGTCACTTTTTTTTTTTTTTCCCTGTAAGGGGAGTCCAAGCGTGCATCCCTGGAAAGAGTTTCTGAAAGTCTTCATGAGTTAGCATTGTGTGAGGGCCTGTGCTGCTTTCTAATGTAAGTGAGCCAAATGTGAGCCTGTGTTTAAGTGCTTTTATGTGTTAGTATTAGGTTCAACTCATAAGTGAGTGAGCGCAGAGCTGTGGAAAGCGAGGTCAAAGTAGAAGGAGACTGTTTGAATGTTTCAGAGTTGATGATCCCGAAATAGAATCATTACTCAAAGTGTTTACAGTCGTCGACTGCCATCTTCTTCCTGTCTTTCTCTGTGTCTCTGTTTCCAAAGAAGTGGGTTGAACACACAATGGGTGTGCTCATCAACATAAGTGACTGTTTAACACTCTGGTATCCAGGTGAGAGCAAAACAGAGCTAGTGAGCAGGAGGCAGTTACTGGGAGAAGCCGTATCAAATGACTTATAGTTATTTATTTGCATTCCAGGCAGTCATTATTGTTTTTGCTTGATGGAAACTGAATGAAAGACAGTTATGGCTCTTGGACAGTTTGCTTTTACTTCTAAAGATATAGTGATTCCAAAACAGTGGTAATTAGGGCCTGCTATGGAAACTGCTATTGCTAAGAAAATCACAGCACAATATAAACGTATTGCCAGTCAAATTGAATAAATGAATGTGGTTATAAAAATGTTTTTTACTTAGTGTTTTGCAACAGTCCAGGTTTTCTTGCCAACAGCTTGTCTGTGTCTTCTTTTCCAGCTGTCAATATTTCAACCAATTTCTTCCCTATTTTTCTTCACATTGGCCAGGATATTGTTCAGTCCTTAAGTGAGAGTGATGCTTCACAGAATGAGGTTACCCTACAGAAACTGATGAGCAGCTGACACCAAACTCCATGCCAAGATGATTTCCCTTCTCTAAATCTGCTCCACAGATGACGCAATATGATTGATTTTTTTCTCCTGAAAGATATTAGAATTCCATCCATGTTGATGTTAGTCAGTTGTTTTTGGCAAAGCCTCATTTCAAGAAGTCATTTAGTGCTAACAGACCATTCAGCTGGCCATTGTAGTTTGGTCAGTCACAAGTGGGCTAACGCTGGTTCCCCCTGTCAGAAGTCTAGATATTTTAAAGGCTGGGAATCACAAATATAAAAATGTCCATTAGACAGAATCCATCCTGAACTTATCATGTGATTCACAAGCACCTCTGATCTTTAAATAAATGCTGGGTGTATTATTGACCACTATGTCTGCTCAAATCCACAGAACACTCACTGTCAGTGAGGCCATCATTCCACTATACCAGGACTGGCTGGTATAAGTGGGTTAGCTGGGGTAAGCCCACAGTCTTTTTCAAGGTAAAATTACACTTGGTGAAACACTTGGGTATATTTTCATAACATCTGGATCAAATGTAAAAGGCCTGAGCTATGGAAATTCATGGGTAAACACTTATGTTTTTTTTTTTTTTTTTTTTTTGGGGGGGGGGGGGGGTGGGGGCACAGTGGCTTAGTGGCACGTTTGCCCTGCACGGGATTGGGGGTTAAAATTCTGCCTCCATCCTGTGTACATGGACTTTGCATGCTCTTCCCGTGCTTTAGGGGTTTCCTCCAGGTACTCTGGCTTCCTCCCCCAGTATAAAGACAGGAGTGGCATTTCCAAATTGTCTGGAGTGTGTATGCCTTTGTGCCCTGTGATGGGTTGGCACCCTTTCCAGGGTGTTCCCCACCTTGTGCCCCGAGTTCCCTGGGATAGGCTCCAGGCTCCTCCACGATCCTGTGTAGGATAAGCAGTATAGAAAATGGATGGATGGACATTCATGATCAAACATTTTGCAGCATAAAAAGACCTTACAGCTCTGTTAAAGAAAGCTTATTTAATGTTGGACATGATGATTGTTAAAAAAAAAAAAAAAAAAAAAAAAAAAAAAAATTTAAAAATATTAAAAATTAATAAATTAAAAATTGGTAAAAAAAAAAACACGTAAGTATCATTTTATGTATGTTTTTGTGT
>CM075003.1:26548360-26563051 GCA_037576675.1 Pangasius sanitwongsei | reverse complement strand
AATGTTCACCCAAAAACCCACCATTCACAAAAATGCACAATTTAACAAACCACCCAACCTTATGTAATTTTCTTTTTTTTTTTTCCAATTATTTTTTTTAAAAAAAAAAAAAAAAAAAAAAAAAAAACATTTCAAACTCTTCACAAGGCAGACAGTTGACCTTGGTAAAATAACTTCCACTGAAGTATCATTCTCTGAATGTTTGTTTCTAAAGCGAGGTAGCAGAAGTGAGGCATTAAAGGGCTGGGCGTCTGTTTTTGGCCAGACCTTTCTGTCTCAATGTGGCCCTTATTAAGTGGAGATCTGTAAACAACAGGCGCATTGTTCACTCTTGGAGTGGTGTAATATCGTAAACAGCAAACTCCTACAGCTGAACTCTCTAAGCTGGAAGCAGTTGCCTGAAGATGTTAAAGCCTTTATCACATAACTTGAGCCAGAGGAGGTGCCAGGCCTTGCATTGTCTAACACACGCACACGCACACACATACACACACACACAGTGAGGAACAGAAAGAGAGAGATGGATATTGAGAAACTAAAACTATATTGTTTGGAGCCATGTATAGGCCTATCTGTCAGTATGAATACATGATTAGTTTTTCACTGCCATGTTTTAAATTATCTGCCCCATCATTTGCACTGTTGTTTTTAATTACAAATGTGTTTTGTTATGTTATGTATATCAGTAAGTAAGGAATAAAACCCAGGGAAACCATAAAGTCCTCTGTTCTGAAGACTTTCCTGCATTGGAAAACTTAGTTACAACTCTCACTTTTACAAAGTACTGACCCTGGACACTAATTCTATAAATGCTAAATAAACTCTTCAGAGAAAATTTAACCAGATCAATGATTATGCACATTTTTTGTATTAAGTTACTATAGAAGCAAGTGCATTAATATAAACCCATGATTTGCCTTGCTCCTGGAACTACTGTCAAAGCTGCTGTTATAGACAATTACGCTGAATTTGAATAAAAGTCATAACTCAGAATTTCCGACTCGGAAAAACCAAAGACGACGACGCATCAATTCGGAATTCCTATTCAGAAACGCAAGACTGTCAACTCAAACCTAAGCTCAGCAAGTGATGTCAAATCAACATGGCTGCTTACGACATCAGCAGTAAACAAAATAGCACTTTTTACCTTTGAATGAGTTATACTGTACAGTATATACAAGTATTTGTTTTAGATCAATCGACATACAGATACATTCGCTTGTAAATCTTTAACACTGACTACAGTTTTGAGGAGTAAAATATACATCACTCATCACAGTTAACTGGCTAGCTTGTTGCTAACAAATGATGAACATGGAGGCATCCATGGTTTTTTCCCCACTTTGTAGCTTGAACAAACAGAGTTTGAAAATGACATATTTTCAAGTTCTGAATTCCCATTTCCACAGTAAGTGGAATGCCACCTTGAGCTACACCTTCTGACCAATCAGAATTGAAAATTCAACAGCATTGTGGTATCATTTTCAATTAAAGTATATAAGTGTGCTGTATATCAAAAGGCGAGGGCATTAGTCTCATAAGGAATACTTTCATTAAAAAAATCTCATAAAAATCTCATTAAAAAAATGTATTGACATTGGACAACACAATCACATGCAATAATGCAGTATGCGACTGGATAACAATAAATACAGAATACAAATTTTAAATGTAGACAGAGCACTCAGGACAATTGACTTGTTTGTGCAATGAGTCGAGTGGTTTAGGTGATGTACAGTGCGATGGAACTGATTTATTAGCACAAAGTGTATGGTCCCAGATAGAAATAGGAATGAGGTCAGAGTTTGTGGGTCCAAGAGTAGGAACTGTTCGTGAGTCTGGAAACAGGCCCAGATACTCCAATACCACCTGCTAGATGTGGAAGAAGCCCTGCTCTGATTGTGTATACAGTGTCTCTGATGATGATATGAGTTTTTCTCTTATTGTTAATGAAAACTTTTGAAGCTCCATTGATAGTGGGCTGTTTTTATCCCTACAATGTTAGTGGCTAGGAATGGTGAGGATAACATAGCAGGAAGGTCAGTGCATTATCTAAGTATTTAAGTGGACAGAATGCCTTCAAGAAGTGCAGACTTCCTTTCGTGCTTTATTGATGAGATGGGTAGCTTCAGGAAAGGACTTCAGCGATGTGCAATTCAAGGAATTTGAAGTCACCTACTTTTTCCACTCCTATCCTACCCTTTATAAGGGTAGGACACTTCTGTCCTACCCTTATAAATACTTACAGTAGTTTATTATAGCTTTTCTATTGTACAATGTTGTTTTACTTTGACAATTTATAGTCCAGAAACCTGGAATCTTTTTTGTTTCTCACCAGACAGTGTGGAACATTTATGCTAGCAAATCCATGATCACTATTTTGAAATTATTTTAATTGGTAAGTGAGTCATACTATAAATATGTACAGTATGTACCAGTTACTTTTTTTTGCTGTGCTAATTTATATGTTTATATATCTTTTTTTTTTAATACTTTTGAATTTTACTCACTACATTTTTAAACACTACATCAGCTGCATTTCTCTAGAGTAGATTTGTAAACTCATAAGGGGAGTCAGACAGCTTGAAAAAGTCAATCTAAATTCCTAATTAATCTAAACCTTAATATACTGTATGCGACTGTGAGAATGAGATCTAATACCCACCGATCTGCTGCTATGTGCACTTTTTTTTTCGTTCAACTAGTTTGCATAGAGTTATCATGCTAGCTAAAATTGAAATTAAGAATAAAGCTGTTGTTAGCTAACAGGGTCATATAGGTGAAGACTGAAGCCATTGCAAATTATTAATCAGAGTACTTTTTCAATCAAACAGTCCAGCACAGAAATCTTCAGTTGTGTAGTAATCACAGAAGTTTCTCTATATTTTCTGATCTTATTTTTTCCTGGTGGATTTATAAGCTTCATTTAAACATAATATTTAGTGTTCAGGATTTAGTTTTAGCATATAAACATAAAGCTACTCTTATAGAAAATTATTTCACACGTTCTGTATAATCAGTATAGAGAATCCAACAGCACTTTGGTACAAGCTACTATAAACAGAAATGGAATAAAACAATGATTAAGGGCATTGATGACCTGAGGAGCAGAAGTAGTTATGAATATAGATTCATGTGTTCGTACAGAAAGTAGCTTTCTAAGTTTGACCAGTCCGTCTGAGACTCCACGGTCACCATAGTGACAAATAGAGCATCACAGGATCCCTCTAACCAGGTGTAAGAATCATCAACTCATGCTTACACACCTCTAAAGGTCCCTGCCTGTAGAATACATCGAGTGAAACAGGTAGAGACTTGCCACAAAGGTAGGCGCATGCCAGTGAGTGATCCGGCTGTCATTCCTTACTCCATGTTTCATGTTTGTTTTGGAGATTCCACCATGACGACACAAAGTGAGTGAAGCGGTGTGGCGATAAATCCAGCTGGTTCCATGGCTGATCCTCTATGGGGCTTCCCCAGGGAGTGAATACACATGGGCTTGTCATGTTACCATATTAGGTGTCTCCCTTTAAAATCTTGGTTTCCTCATCATAATAAACAGTAGGTGTGTGGGTGGAAACTGAGTCAAAGCAAAACAGGTTGATCTGTTGGTGTTGGGCAATATGGGTATGAGTGGGGTCCTCATTCAGACACAAGGTGGCGTTATGTTAGAGTCTTTAAGCCTGGATCGTTGGAAGCAGTGAAATAACTGTGTTTGAGTTGGTTTTACCCAATGTTTATAATGTTCCAGCTGTGTGAGAACAGAATTATTTGACACACTGTATATCATAGTTTTATGTACTTTGTTATTTATTGGAGGTGGTAAAGATCAACTTTGACAAAATGTATTCTGTTCAAATAATCCCCTTCTTCTTTTTGTTGTACTTATGTTTTCTTTCTTTTTTTTTTTTAATTGCAAACCACACTGTAAGAAGTGTGACAAAACACTTTGTTATCCTAGCAGTAGTGCCATATTGCAGACGAGGACTGTTGATTTCATTTTAGGTGTTTGTTTATATCAGTGAAGTCTGTATTTATCTGTCACTGTGTGATTTCAGTCAAAGCAAAGAGCATCTGTTTTGACTCGTTTTTTAAATTGTATTGCCATTTCTTTTTCTCATACTACAGTATATCGTATACACCAGTACTAGACATACTTGTTTCTCCTTTTTTGGGACAGTTTTTTCCCTCAGACAGTAGGAGGGTGGAGTAAACACTCATAACCCGTGGGCGAGTATGTTACACACATTAATACACAATGTTGTGGCATGTTGTGCTCATCCTCAGCGATGCCCCAGGTCACGACTGGGTCATGGCGTCTGTACACCCACATGCTCTTAATGCTGACACACACCTCACGTAAACACACACCCATCTACCATGCCAAATATAGCAATGATCATCACGACATACACACCCTTCAGACAGACGAGTGATTTAACATGATTCGTTCAGATTATGTGTCCCTAGGGGAGCACTTTCAGATCCACTAGACTCAAGGAACTCTCACTGACTGTTGATAACATCATCTGGCTTGTTAATCGCAATACACACTTAACACCCACTGAGCTCACCAACGGGGAGACGAGATGAGGTCTGTCGGTTTGATTCATCCAGGTTAAGTGTGTAATGATTTCATGGAGTATGTATGAGCATGTGTGCTTGTTGTTTTGAAGGAGTTAGGCAGTTTGCCCAAACTCAAACTGAGCATAACTTTATTAATCTTAAACCCTGTATTGAGTCTTCGAAACGTGTGTAAGTTGCAGACAAACTATAGCATCACTGAATCAATTCCTCGTACATCAGAAGATGTTTTGAGTCAGAGTGTTGCCCTGACCTGATAAAATAAGAACTGATAAAAGTTGCCGGCGGTTTTTACACTTCTAAATAAAGGCGCTAACAGTTCACGTTGACAAACTGAAGCTCATTAGCCTAATATATCTAGTTTCACAGAAATCAGTCTCTCTCTCAAAGAATTAAAATGCACTGATGTGCTGAAGACAGTGGGGAAAAGGCATGTGATGTGGTTGAGTCAAAAATTTTAAAATTAAATTGTAGCCATTTTTAAGTTAACTGTGGTTGGTCCTCATTAAAGTATCTAATGTAGTATAATAGTGAATGCCATTCCAGGCCTGTGGTTATTGATCTCCTAAAGCAACTTACATGCACTTAAAAACAGTTATCCCCTGTAACTCCTTACAGTCACAGTATTAAAGCCAATACAGGCATGCCAGGTAAACTAATAATACACGTTCATTTTTCAATATAGTTTCTGGCTCAGCTAATAATGTCACTGACATCAGCTGAAATTTAGGGTGATTTCACACACATTTCTGTTTCTGAGAAAAATGTATACTTTTGGTCTTGGGTTGGTTTCACAGTGCACATGGTGCACTCTTTTGAGTAAACATATCTTTGGCAAACAATCTCGGGCAGTGACCACAATCACCTGAGCACAGAAAACCAGGAGTCAGTTCTAAATAAATGATTAGACAATTATATAAATAACTTTTTTTTTTTTGCGTCATATCCGATGTTTATTTTCTCTTTTTAGTCTTCAGTCCAAAACACCTCACATTTCTGCAGTATTACAGCTCTGTCCTTTGGCCCAGTTTGAGCCTGATGGTCCCAGTTTAGGGGTTCACATCTACAAAACAAAATTTCATGTTCATGACCAGACAAATGTCATAAATGTGTGTATTCTTATTAAAATGAGACATTTGGTAAACTACATACTTGCCTCCAAACATGAGTACTCATGCCCACATGAACACATCCCAAGAGACATACAAACATGATTTACATTTAGGTCGAAATACGGAGGAAGATGAATAAAAACCACCAGAACAGGCACTCGGTCAAAACTCAATTAAACTTCCAATTCACACTTAAAAATGGACAAAGTCCTGTAGTTGGGTATATTCAGGGTCATGTCACTTTCTCACTACAATCAAAGCACACTAGAGTTCTCTTGGAACTAAACAGAGAACAGCTCGCTTAGATACTCTCAGATAGTTTATTTTAGTCAGTACCTGATTGCTGTATTCTCCCCTCCCAAACGAACTGTTCTGAGGGGGAAATCACACCAGGATTCCATTTAAACACTGCACATAGGTAAGCAACCTCAGACTTAAGACGTGATTTGATCAAATGACCTTCACTTAGCGCAAATTTAGAGACACAGAGAGAGAAAAAGTACAGAGACATTTCACTCATTGCTAGCACTTTGGACCATATGTGAAGTCTACTTTCCTACACAGGAAAATCTTGGCATAAAGCTGAACTTAAGAGTAAGAATGTTTCATGAGTTGCTGAAAGTGCACGTTGCATGATGGCCGAAACATGCACCCACATTACATTCATCCATCAACTTGTGTTCAGTTGCTTGCATTGCACAATTCAAACTCTCTTTTCAAGAAAACCTTTGATGAGATGAAGTCTGTCTGCAGCTCATGGGTTTATATAAAGTAAAAAGGATTCAGCTTGGTAGGAGATCATAGTGGTCTTTTTAGTACACAACTGTAAATGTCTGACTGATACTATGTGCTGTAAAGGCCTTGAGCAGTTCAAGTGGTTTTGACCGATTGGTTGTTTTGGTGGTTTTTATTCATCTTACTCCGTACTTCTGCAACACAACCTAAATATGAACCTTGTGTGTGTATGTTTCTATGATATATGCATGCATGTAGCTCCTTGCCACATGTCCTGTGATGATATGAATGCACAACAGTTTTGACTGTTGTGGAGACATCTGTTCGGTCCCCATGAACAAAAGGGAATTCCAAATGGTTTTCTTTTAGGTACTTAGTTTTGGGTTATAGTTAGAATGAGATATAGGCTTAGCAATAATTATCTAAAGTAAGGGTACAGAGAGGTCTTTGCACGCCAATCAAATTTGATGTGTAAGAAATAAAACACACTGAGCATGCTGTCATGAGAAAGTAATCAACAATGGGAAGGTGTGATGCAACCTGACACAAAGTGGAGATACTGTTACCACTCCGAAGTTGATTATTTTCCAATAACAGCACACCGTCAAGTGTTTTATTCCTCTTATATCACAGCAATTTTCTAATGTTACCAATCTTTTTATTTATTAAAGAATGGCACATCATGCTTTTTATCCATTTATCATTACACTTAATGCTTTGGAACATCCATGAAAAAAATAATTCCTGTTATTACTTTTTACACTTTATAGCAGCTATAAATTGCCGTTCCCTCAGCAGCCTCTCTTTTTCTCCTATTTCTTGAAGTTAATAAGACAAGAAAATGCAGCTTGTCATGTTACTGAGAAACTAGAAAGTGCAAAGTCCTCTTTCCGGAAGATTCTCCAACATGGGAAAACTTAAAGTTACAGTTTTACCTTGGACTTTTACAAAGCGTAGACACTGGGGACTCCTTTCATGCTAAATAAACATGTCCTCACAGAAAACTTCACCATATCAACAACACTAACAATTACACAACTTTATTTTTTAATCCGTTTATGTAGATTAGTAGTCTATGTGAATTATGTGATGAAAATTTATCAACACCCCTGACCAATCAGAATTGAGCATTCAACAGTGCTGTGGAATTAATATATTATATAATATAACAGATGGATAAGAACAAAGAAGTTTAAGAGTACAAAGTGCTAGGGTGAAAAGAAACCACAAGACATTAAGTCATTTAATGTCACATATTAGGAGTTCCAAAAATGATTTTGCAGTTGTTTTAAAATTAGAAACTCAGAGGAAGAAAACATTTGATTAACTTTTTTTAAATGTCATATCATTGCACAATGATGGTTTCAGACTGGGTGTGCAATTTGGCGTGTTTGTTTAAAATTTTAATATTGCATCATAAATTTTTGTCTGTTTTGCAACTGAATTTTAAAAAATTATTTTAAGTATTTCAAAGACTTTTTGTTATTTGTCTGTGTGGTTGGGTATTATTGTGACAAAACCTTTTGTATGAAGCAGCTTTTTAGTGATGGACATTATTTGCCCAAAGTAATGCCCAGTTTAAGATTTAAAATAAGTGGTGTGTGAGCGTGTGTGTGTGGGGTGTCTTTTCACTCTGTGGCATTAGGAAATAAATACACTTGTCATGGCCTGAGACATTTTTAACATTCCAGAGATTTGTCCACTTATGCTTAAAAGCCTACACGTCCCAGCATGTGAAGGAAACACTCTACACAGCTGCCTTAAGCATCTCTTATGTGTACCATGTCTTATGTGTTCTTGTGTGTGTGTGTGTGTGTATAAAAAGAGAAAGGAATAAACAAGAATCTGACGCATCGTCTCCATTGCATTAATTGTTCTGTGTGTATTTTCTATGACGTTTATCACTTTTAATCTCAAGAGCTCTGAGGTGAGTTCTCCAGTTTAACATTGTTGTAGAAAGTGGTTTTGTTTAAAATGATACAACAGACACTGCACTTAAGAGAGACGTCATTCAGAATTTGCTTACTCACTCTTTCTCTCTGTCTCTCTATCTCCTTCTCACCCTTCATTTAGACAGTCTTACAGTCATCGTCTGAGCCTGAAAAATCCTCTCCCTGTCTATCTCTGATTTACAGATCTTGTATCACAGCCACAGTTTGTCATCAGTTTTACTGTTTCTGTGAACTACTATTCTCCTTGCATTGTTCCAACAGCAACCAATCTGCCTACGTTGTTCCATCTTAAGCCATACTGCTGCTGATGCAGATGATTTATTGGAAGGTGTATTTGTGTCCAAAGCCCTTTGCCAACTACATCTGGTCTGCAGAATCTTTTCTACAGGGCTATTGTGAGTTTAATCAGAAATAGATAATGACCCACAAACTTGAATTAGGAAATCACTTTGTTAATGAACCAGCAGTGCCTGACTTCTCAGTAAAGATGGTTAATATCTATTAATGGATGATGGCTGATGCAGTTTCACAGAAAGGGTAAGATATAAATCTTTAATGTCAGAAGTCAGAAGGGAGAAAACTATATTTGATGTTACATGTGTAATTATAGTTGCACTTATCTAAATAGCACAAAGTAGATTGAGAAATAAGAATTCCTATACCTGTTAAAGATAAGGTGAAATGGAAATTTGAATGTATTTTTCTTTCATAGCATGACATATGTCCAAGTGAAATGGCAGAACTTCGACTTTATCCACCTGAATTTGATTGGCTTGAGAAAGACTGGTGTTCCAAAACAAACATGGATTCAACTCTAGACTTTATTTTGCAAAAGAAGTAAATGTGTTCCATATTGTTGGTCTATGTATACACCAAGGTACAGTATTTGTAGAATGTGGGTATGAATCAGGAGTGAGGCAAATTTTTTCAATTTAGTTCAATTTTCTTTCTATAGCACTTTGCCACAAAGCAGCTTTACAGAAATGTGGATGTAGATCCCCCAATGAACAAGCCAGAGGTCAAAGTGGTGAGGAGAATCTCCCTTAGATGACATGAGGAAGAAACCAAGAGAGACTCAAAAGCTAACCACATCTTCATCTTGTTGATACCAGATAGTGGGGTTATAAATCATTACAGTTTACAGGTGTAAAAGAGTAAAGACAAACAGTAAATTGTGTTTCCTGATCGTGAAGAAGAGTCCTGGGATGCCTGACCAAACAAATATGTTTTCAACTTTGATGTAATTATTGAGACTGTGTCTGAGTCCTGGAAACTAATTGGAAGGCTGTTCCATAGCTGGGGGGCTTTGTAGGAAAAAGCTCCATCCCTTGCTGTAGTCTTTATTATTCTAGGTACTAATAAAGAGCCTGCACCTTTTGTTTGAAGCATTCAGTTCTTTATAGCTTATTAGTTGTATTTTATAATCAATATGAAATTTTACTGGCAGCCAGTGTAGTTTGGATAAGATATGGGTGATATAATCATACTTTCTCATTCTAGGAAGGAGGCTGGCTGCTGCATTTTCAACTAACTGGAGCTTTTTTTGCATCTACAGGACTGTCCAGAGAGAAAGGTGTTACAATAATCTGATCAAGAGGTAACTAAAGCACAAACCTCCTCAATCTTCCTTCTATTATTAATAAGAGCATTTTGGTTACACCAATCTACTGTCTTATTAACTTGTTGTTGGAATAAATTGTCATCTTTATCGTCAGCAGAGCTAAGAAAGTAGAATTATCTGAAAATGAACAAATGAAATGGCTTGGCTCATGACCTTTGTGATCATCAGTATGCAATGTAAACCAGTGAATGATATAGGGATTAGTGTCTGAGCCATGTTTGACAGTCGAGGTCAGGTCAAATGGTCTTGAATGCAGATGATTGCTCTGGCATACATATGATGTTTGTGCAGGTCATAGTGTGACTACAGCTCCTTCAGTGTTACAGCCAAGTTTATATGAAAACTGATATGGATCTAGTTTACTGTTTATTGCCTTAATAAGATGATAAATTAGAAACTGTTTCAAAGACCTCATAACAACTGATGTAACTGCAACTGGAGGAAAGTAACAATAATCTTTAGATCACAGACAAACAAAGCTTAGTAGCTGACACTACAATTTTTTTTATAGTGGCATTTTATAGTGGATCACACACACACTCACACACACAGACACACACACAAGCAATGACAGTGCCTCTATTGTGAAAAGGAGACTATAAGGAGTTTCAGGAACACTGCAAAAATGTGTACTCCGTACCTATTGCAATTTGCAGCAACTTCAGCAGTGACAAAACTGTTCCCAAATAGGCTCCTTGCACTCAGGGCTATGACATATTTCCGTTTTGAAATAATCTCACATCTCTTGTAGCACCATTTACATTCAGCAGTACAGCAAAACAGCAATGTCTAACGTTTGTGGGTTTGTTTGTTTTTTCAGTCTTACAATAACATCACAGTGTTGGGCCAACGTTAGCTTGGCTGTTTGTTTCTATTAATTTTTTTAATACTTGTTCATATATGATGAATCATACAGTCTAATACCTTCTCCAGCTTACTAAAAGGAGATCTGCAAGTATTCTAACATACATGATGAACGGCATTGACAGACACGGCATGTAAAATAGCACCACAGCCATTGTAGTGGACGAGCTAGAAGAAGAAGCGCCATTTTGGTTATAATGCGGAAGTGTTTGTGCAGGTAGCACAGCTTACACACTGTTCAAAATCATCGACTTTATTTATTTCACATGAGAATAACACTGTCATTGGCTCGTGGCCCATGAAATCAACATGCAGCACAAATGAGTGTGTCATATGAGATCATTTTAATCACTTACTGTGATTGGCCCATGACAGCCAATCAACTATTCTATTAATCCTCATGATACATTTACAAATATGTATGTAAATAAATGTAAAAAAAAAAAAAGAAAAAGGAAAAAAATGGGTAGTGTACTTCACAACACCCTCTTCACATATTTCACATACAGCATATGGAATCTCTACAGCAGAATTTTACCTTTCTCAGTCTACTATACCTACACTTTACTTTAAAATATATTCATTAAAATACTTTGTATTATTTTTTTTCATTAATGTATGAATCTGTTTAGCGTCTCATGACTGAAACATCCTTTATGAGTCATCCACTATAGGTTATGAAATATGTTATGTGTTACTCCCACAACATTAACTCAAGCTGTCACATGAACACATTCCTATTTGGAATATTCCACAAGTCACATGTTCAACAATAGATTGCATCAACTGAATTCCCTGAAGTTCATGGGATAACAGCAAGTTCTCTCTTTCAATTTTATTTTATTTTCAATGATATTGATATTGACTGAGGAGGTCCCCTTTACTCAAATATTAGGCTGAATCACCCCAAAAAACTGATGTGGTACTGAAACCATCCAACATTTAAAACTCGATTCCTCTTCCAGACATTTCTGATGTGACTACTTCTGCTTTTGTTCATAGAGGCAGTTATTTGATGTGCAATGGCTTTGACTGATGATGCACTGCGCTAGTTATGCAAATTTAGGGACATTTACAATTCAATTTACGATTTTTTCTTATCAGTGCAGATATATAATGCACCTGCTCAACACCCACACACACACACACCTGCGTTTGACGTTCTGCAGAACTCATTGCTATGACTCATGGCCCTTATCGGATATAGAACAGCTGTTTTCACAGATCTGTAGCTGTTGACTGTTTCTTTGCAGTCCACTCAAGACAAATCCAAGCAATTTCACTGCTTCTCAAACCAGCTGTTTTAGGAAATCTACTTAAATATAGTCTTCTTGTTGATTTAATTTTAATAGGTAATATATTATAGGTATATATTATTATATTATAGGTAATATAGTATTATGAGGTAATAAGTATCCTCAAAAACCACATGCATCCCTGCACATTGTAATTTACTTAAGCAAGCCCTTTAATGATTAAGCAGGCTTTCCTTTAGTAAAGCACAAAAAAAGAAAAACCAAGTTCACCAAGCTGATAACAGTAGAGCCATTGAGATTAGCATTCCTTATGCAACTTTTTGTCATTCATGTTAAAATCATTTATGTTGAGATTTTAAATCATCTTGTTGACTTGGAAGGATCTCTTACAATGTTGCAAGGTTGACTGTATTGTGCAACATCATATTTTTCCCCTGTCAATACTGAATCAACCATGTGAAGCGTGCTTTGTTAAATGAAGGCCTATAATGGCTTTTCTATCTAACAATATGGATGTTTTTTGAATGGATTTACTGTGTAAAAGGGCCACATAGTGGTGCAGCAGGTAGAGTTGCCACTTGACAGCTCCACCTCACTGGTTTCCTCCAACTTCCAAAAAAAAACAATACTGGGAAGTGAACTGGTGACTCTAAATTGCCCTTAGGTGTGAATGAGTGTGTGAATGTTTGTGTGTCCATGGTGTACTCCAAAGGACTGGTGTCTCATCCTAGGTGTATTCCTGCCACATGCCTAGTGTTCTCAATATAGGTTCTGAATCTACTACTACCCTGACTTACTGGCATACTGAAGGCTTACTGAAGATGAATGAATAAATTTATTTTATTAAATCGTGCATGTCTTTGCTGTTATGCCTCTCATCACTGACAAATGTGATGTTATAAACAAAATATCAGCTCATTCGGAATCATGACTCATACATCATAGTGACGTGTTACGATTGCCAGCTGGAGTGCCCATGAACTCCACTAGAGGGCACTCCACCCTGGACTCTTGCCATTGTTCTCTGGACTCCATTTCCCATGTGTTCCTTGCCCCACCTGTGATCTTGTCATGTGCTACCCTTGTTTGTGTGTTATGTTCTGATTGGTTCCTTGGGTTCATGTGTCTTGTTTTCATTGGTTGGTTTTGTCATGTGGTCTCCTTGTTCTGTGTAAAAGTTGCTCACACATTCTCCTAGGTTGCTGATTATTGTGTGTGTATTGCCATTCCTAGTTTCCCTGTGTTTTTGACCCTTGGACTGTTTTCCTTGTTTTTGATTGTTTGTTGCCTGCCCTGACCATTGCCTGTGTTTTGGATTACTCTTTTGCCTCTGCCTTGGATTATACTGTTTGCTAGTGCTCGACCCTGCCTGTTTTGACCACGTTTGTAAATAAAGCCTTGCATTTGGATCCCCAACTCCATTGTCACGGACATTGTTTAAGGACTTGTTCCGTTTTGGACTCAATGAGCCAACAAAGTCATTGTTACCTGGAGGGGAATTTAACTGTAGTTTAAGAGACTTTATGGACTATGCACTGTTGTCATGTTGCTCTCCTTTTACTGTGGGAGAGGCAGAGGACTTTGAAACCCCAAAGAATTTTTTTTGGGGGCGGGCCAACAGCGGCAAGCTCCGGCAGCAGCGGAGCTTGACCCATCATGGCCACCAACAAGTCCTGTGATTATGGTCGCCACTCCGGTGCTCTCTGCACCTTCTTGTATCCCCAGTCCAGGGCCTCGTCACAAGATGGCCGCCAGCCCAGGGCCTCGTCACAAGATGGCCGCCAGTCCAGGGCCTCGTCACAAGATGGCCGCCAGTCCAGGGCCTCCAGCCGTTATGGACGGCAAGCCTCAGTCTTCAGCCATCATGGGTGCCACTCCGGTATTCCGGAGCATCGTGGATGTTGCATTTGAATGAAGACACCAAGGCTTTCCAAGGGCGTTTGAGGCTGGTGTCCAGTCTGGCAGACCCACCGTTGATGTCCGTGCATGCAGCAGGCATTCCTAGAGCTTCAGCACTGGTCGTCACAGAGACACTTCCTCTATCCTCAGTGCTCCCTGTAATGGCAGTCGCCATCCTGTGTGTTTGGGCTACACACTGCTCTGTTCTCACTCCAGTCCGTGAATTTACCCCCAAGTCTGCTCCAGTCCATGAATCTGTTCTTGAGTCTGCTCCAGAGCCCGCTCCAGTCCTCGAATCCGCTCCAGAGCCCTCTCCAGTCCATGAGACTGCTCCAGAGCCCGTTCCAACTCCCGAGGTGGCAGCTCCCGCTGCAGAACCTCCCGAGTCAGCGGTGTCTGCTTCTGAACCCTCTGCCTGCCCTGTCACGGCCAAGGAGGCCATCTCCGAGCTCTTCGCCTGCCCTGTCACGGCCAAGGAGGCCGTCTGTGAACTCTCAGCCTGTCCTGTCTCAACTACAGAGGCCATTATTAACCTCTCTGTGCCAGTCCCGCCTGATCCGCCTTGGTGGACACCTGCCTCGTTAGCTCTATGTTGGTGGACATCTGCTCTGCTGTGGGGATCTTTGCTCTCCTCTGCTCTGCTGTGGTGGTCGTCTGCTCCACCGTGG
>CM075003.1:26509578-26530433 GCA_037576675.1 Pangasius sanitwongsei | reverse complement strand
TGTTTATTGATGATGTGACTGCTGACAGAAGTAGCAAGATGAATTCTGAGGTGTATAGGGCTATACTCTCTGCTCACTTTCACCCAAATGCTACAAAACTGATAGAACGTCGCTTCACAGTGCAGGTGGATAATGACCCTAAACATACTGCGAAAGCAACTCAAGACTTTTAAACTCAAGAATATTCCATTTCTTTCAAGGCAAAGAAATGGAATATTCTTCAATGGCCAAGTCAGTCGCCTGATCTCAACCCAATAGAGCATGCTTTTCATTTACTGAAGACAAGACTGAAGGCCGAGAACATGGGCTCCAGACTTCAGGCAGTCATTGACTGCAAAGGATTTTCATCCAAGTATTAAAATTATGGTTATAATTACAATTATGTCACTTGATCCAAATACATTTGAGCCCCTGAAAATGGAGGTACTTTTCTGAAAATGGCTGTAATTCCTAAATGGTAAATGCCATATTTTTGTGGAACCTCTTAAAATAAAGCTAAAAGCCTACACTTCGATCACATTTTGATTGTTTTATTTCAAATCCATTGTGGTGGTGTATAAAGGCAAAAACACAAAAACTGTCATTGTCCAAATACTTCCAGATCTGGCTGTATATTCCTGGAGATGTGTTGAAACATCAGGATCTTGTCATCTCCCTAGCTTTCATGCTCTGCTCATGTTTCTAAAGTGATTCTGTCATGTAGTCTCTTCCTCAGGAGGATCTGGTCCTTTATCTCCATGAAGGCTACTCAGGTGCTTGTTCAGTCCTTTGCCATTTCAAGATAGGAGTACTGCAAGCGAGTTGCTGTGCCACTGGGAAATACATTTTAGTCTTCCTGATTAGGTTGCTGATTAGGTTGCTCTTAGAGAAACAGGGATCGCTAACTTGGGAAAATGGGGTAAAAATCTTGTGCAAATAGACCCTGCACACATCTTGTCTGAATAAGAGAAATTGTTATTAGTTATATATTGGTTTGGTGCTAATAGGGGCTTTGTATTCATATGCTTATTCCCGGACTTTTTTCCCCGAGAAATTTATGGTCTAGCACAATCATTTAACATGAATCTGACTCTTAACCTTTCCTTTCTTGTCTTTTCTTGGAACCAGTTCAGTGACCACCTTTGCTATGAAAAATGTCTTAAAGGAAAGTGCTACAAATATAATAGGTATATGGAATGTGTCTTCTGAAAAAAAGTCTGTAAGAGCTTGACACATTTTTAAAGATATTCTTTTCCAGAATTGTCATTTACAATTTGTGACCTTTTTATTTGCCATTCATTTGTAATACAGATAGAATTTTATAATACTAAGGTCACAAGTTATTTTTTGCGCTCCTAATAAGTTGTATTTGATATGGGTCCTGACTGTCAGCCAATCGCTCAGACCTTGGTTAATTCTTTTCTTTCAAAGTAAATTTGATTAGGTTCACCTTACCTTTATTTAATTTATCTGATGGCACATATTTTATTGAAATTTAGTTCTCATCATCTTTCAACCATTAACCTTTAACCTTAATAGATAATCAAAGAGGACAATGAGGAAAGGATCTGCCTCATTGAATTTCAAAGCCATTTCAATCTCAAAGTGTAATGGAAGTTCAAAGCCATTTTAGCAACTTTTTCTATTTCAGAATAAATCAGAAAAAACTGTATATACACTGTTATATACAGCAAATCTACTGCAAATGCTGAAATAAAATATTCATAGAAATTTGAAAATTGTCATTTAAAACTTTTTGTTCAACTGTAAGGGAAAGCACCCACTAGCCACTCCCACTGCCAGCTGCCAAATGAAACATATCCCAAATGATTTTTTCTAAAACTGTACAAACTGGATCCACTTTGCTTATGCTTGTAAAAGTTTGCAAAATCCTGGCTGCTGTTAGCAACCATGTCATGTAATTACAGTGTGGGTCTTCAAGCACTGGATAGATCATTCATCTTTGCTTTGCTTGGGATGTTGAAGCAACACCTTGCACAACACCCCCACTCCCCCTCCTCAAACACACATACACATAAACTGCCATTGTTTCCTCTACTTTCCCAATTTAGACTTATATTCAGATTCTCATTGTCAACCGATGTTCACAGGTGTTGTTGGCCTGCAGTTTCAGCCAGTATGAATGATGCCAAACCAATGTATTCCACTGCTTTTATTTTTGTTGAGACTGAGGTCAAGACACTGAAACTGTTTAACAAATACAGTCAACTCTAATTAGGTTGATGAACAAAGTCTACAGCATAATACCGTATAATGTCTCTGAGAGAAAACCTCCAGAACCAGAGCCGTCAAAACTAATGAACTTTTTGAGGCTTTTGCATTTTTCACAAAAAGCAGCACTATGCTGATTGTTGCTGTAACTCTTAGCATGCTGAGGAGAATTTAATTGTGTGGGAAGGAGTGTGTACTCTAAATGAATGACCATCCTGTGGTCTCCTGCCTGTACAGTCCTTTCCTCAAAGGGAACTCCTGCACATTTGGTTTGTCGTGCCCTTTGATCGGCTCCTGAAGGAGTATTATCATCTGTCAGCCATTTCGGTGTCCCCCTCTGTCATTAGCTTAAGGCAGCTCTATTTTTAAGCAGTCGCTATGTAACATTGCCTTATACCATCTTAAGCTGGCCGCATTAACTGCCTATGTGTCAGTTTTATAAATGTTATGTTTCGCACATGTTTGTGTGTGTGTGTTTGGGTGTTCATCTTCCTCAAAAGGATGTTTTGCAGTGTGTCAGCGCTGTTTGATCAGTGGCTAGAAAACTACGAACCACCTTCGCTCAACCTTTGTATGCAAAACTCTTAATATAGTAGCCATCTGGTTTTGTGTGCAGATAATCATGCCAATTTAACATGTAAACTGTCATCCTCCTTGTATGTGGTTTGGGACCGTTTCCTTAGTGGCCACTGGAGATTTTTTTTATAATTGAGGAGCTCCTTTGAAGTTGCAGTGTGCTACTATTAAAGCCATGTTGCCTAAAGTAGTACAACACATTTATTCTAGACAAGTATATAGAAGCCTACAGCACTCAGAGCACATAGTTATTGTTTCTAATGCTAATATATGGGGTCCTATTTTCAATCATTATTTAAATGCACTAATGGCTAAATAGAACACAATGTTTTTCTTCTTTTGTTTTCACACATCACTGATGTTTGACTGTTATCATTTTCAAAGAGAAAAATGTATTATGAACCCTTCCCTTTGTTTCCATAGCTTTGTTAACCAAAGACTGATGTTAAAAAAAAAGGAAAAAAAAGTATAAATTATGAATCTAATAAATCTAATATTTTTGGGCTTAAACTAAGTTTATGTGGCCTTATCATATTTTGCTTGTACCATAAGTATCATTAGTACCATTAGTATGAGTCTTTCCCTAGTAAACATAAATAGAAAATTTTCATTTAAGGCTACAAAAGATCCAAAGTCCCTCTAGGGTTCCTATCCTAAGTGTTCTAAATTCAATAATTTTTCTAAATGTGTAGCTCTCTTAATAGGATTTTTTAGGTTTTTTTGTGAAGCAATTGTATACTCTAAATTGTTAATCAGTTTGTCCCACTGGGAGAACCTTTGAAGGTTTTATGTAAAACCTAATAACAGAGGGTATACTTTTAGAAAAATATACCGATTAGAACACTTTCATAGAGTTATGAGCGGTAATGATCCAAGCAGCCCTTAAGCAACTTTTTATTCTACGAATGTACTAGTCATTGGGTAGCTTTAAAGGTAATGGATTTTAGCTTTCTAAAGTGGTTCTATTTGGAACCTTTTTTGATATGGAAGCATTCAGCCCTTAAGTTTTCTACATTCGACTTTTTTTTTTTTTCTAAAACTGTTGAGTTAGTAGGAGGATTCTTGGGTTGAATAATGAGAACCATTAAAAGTTGAACCTTAGACGGGTTCCCTTTTACCCTTTTTTCCCCCTTTTTTTCCCTTCCCTTCTAAAACAGGTAACAATCCAAAGAGACTTTGAGGAAACTTTTTTCTACTAGTCATTTTAATCATTTTAATTGTAGTGTACCATACATTTTAAGTGCCCTTCAAGGGTTCTTTGGTCAGGTAAGTGTCCTTAGCTAAAATGATTTTAGCTTTGTGACAATGTCCACTGTTAAAAGCACTTTTTAAAATAAAACTGAACTGAATTGAATTAAAATGCTTCTACAAAAGATACAATTGTAAGATTCTATACAGGAATTTTAAGGAGTCCCCACAAGGACCACCGAAGACCTTTTTTAGATTCACTTTTTTTTTTTCTAAGAGTAACCCTAGAGGATTCTTGTGTTGAAGTGATACTCTAAAAGTTTCCTCAGTTTCCCTCTGGGAGAACCCAGATAACCTTATAGCAGATCTACCAAGTAGAGCCCTTTAATGAAGATAAAAGCAGCAACAATCCAAAGAGCCCTTAAGGAACTTTTTTTTTTCCTAAGAGTATTGTACTGTTTAATTACCCTGGAAGATTGAAGGAATCAGGAGTAAATAGTTTCCATCAGGCTTCATTAGATTTAGCTGGACAGTTAAAAAAAAGTGCTAGTGTGAGTTGTAGTGAAAAAAAAGTTTAAAGTGATGCATTTGGTGTGGACCATTTTGTGGGTTGGGTATGTGGTCCAGTTACGTGTAGATGGAGCTGAAGTGGATTGAGCATGCAGAGCATCTCTTTACTGTGGCCACTTCTTCAGCTTCATGCTAGGACTTTTTCCACCAAATTGCTCCCAACCAAAAATAACAAACAACACACATCTGTTTTAGTGTACAACCTTGTAACTTTAATGGTGAAGCAAAAAATAGGGAAAATACTGTAAAATAAATTAGGTTAAAAAAACACAAGCACATTTTTGTACAACAAAGCAATGCAACATATTGGTATTTTAACTTCCATATATACAGAATAAAAATATATATCTACTTTTAGTCTTAATCCACTTCTTTCAGTGTCATTTTTTTGTCTGCATGAAGAAAAACAAAAACATATACCACATACTTTATTTTTTATTTTTTCTAGATTTGACATTTTTCTCTTTTTTGATTTATTTATTTTCTTACTATTGTTTTTTGTATGTATTCACACACATCCTGACAATAAGCTTTTCTCATGTATTAAGCATTTTTATGCTAAATAGTTGCTTCATCTTTTTAAAACATTGCAGTTAACTGTTTTTAGGGGGAAAAAAATTAACATCTGTAAAATAAAATGGTGACATTGTTTGGGTCATACAGGGTCCTTCCAATATTTGGTGAATTATTTTATAAATACCTAACAGACAATTCAGCAATTCATCTCCCAATTTCTTTAAATATCAGCGCTGCACATTCATTTTCATTACAAAAAAAAAAGCAAGAAGAAAACTCAAAAATGTTGGTTTAAGTGCTGTGTTTAACGTTTAGATGGCTAAACACACATGGAGAGTGCAGCAGTGCAAAAAAAGCACAAAAGATTGAGAATGATTATGGGATGGATCAGTCATTTAGGGCATTTGCTTGGGTTTGACCTGGATGTCTTTGTGAAAGATTGTTCTCGAGAAAAAAAAAAAAAAAAAAAAGAAAACATATGTATATAGTTAAAAAAAAACTTAAAGTCTTTGGTGTTTAATTATAAAATTAAAAATAACACAATGCAGGTGTGTACAGGGTTTTGTCTCTTTCTCACTCCTCATCATTCCTAACCCATCATTCTCACTTTTCCTCACTTGGTCAAACATACGCTAATGAAATTTTGTCCGTTTTGAAGTGCTTCTTGTCTTTCGCTAAATACCATTTGTATATGTGGCTATGATGATGGTATAGTGCAAACTGTAAACGTTCGTAACGTCTCATTTTTAAAATAATAAAAAAGGAAAGAAAAATAATAATATTATTAACATAAAGTTATAATAATTAGAATAATAATAAACAGAAATGTTTGGTTCCAGCAGCCCGTCAAACTTCTTTCAAGTATCTCTCAACAACACACGCACGCACACACACACACACACACACATACATGTACACATACAAACACACATAAGACACAAATATACTTTCAGAAAAGTATAAAAAGTCAACTTCCTTTTTTTTAGTTTGTAAAAGTAAATAGTTAACCAAAACAACACATCAATGAAAAATAATTCTTAATACTTGACAAGTTGCATAGTTTTGAGATTTGCTTTTTCAGGCACCTCATCATCATGGTCACTCCTTATGCAGGGCATGTTTGGAGTGACCGCACTGCACTCTCGCTCGCATAAATATCATCTCACCCCTTTCCCACAGCTTTGTAGCAAAAATATATTATATATTCATTTTTTTCTTTTGAAAGTGCCACAGAAACTGCTCCAAGCTATAGATACCCCCTGGATTTTCAGACGGCCAAGTTCAAGCAGCCACCATGTCGAGAGAGTGGCCCGTCGTTGTATGGGAGTCTGAGTGTGATGGAGAGATGAAGAGAGCTCTTTCAAGCTCTTTCCCTCATCCCTTCACCTCACTCCTTTTTCTTTTTGCCCAAGTTCTTGCCATTAGGGCACTGGTCCCTGTTCCCTCCCCACCCTGGCCTACAAGCCAAACTCGGCACTCTATACTGTCCTTCCCTGCTCTTATGCTTGTCTTTGTATGTCTTTAGTAATTTTTTTGTCTTATGAGCAGCCACACTCCTCCACAATCATGTTTTGGATGTCCTTCTTGACAATCTTCTGCTCCTCATTGTAGTAGAGCATAGACATGGCACGGAGGCGCGTGGGGACACAGCACGACCTGATGCTGGTGAAGGGGCTGTAACCGCGCATGCGGTAGTGGTTGATGACAGTAGAGTGGAAGGAAAGTGCTGAGCCTGTGATGCTGGCCACATGGCTCGGGCACTCACCCTCACAGTAGTTGGCGTGGTAGCCAGTCGGTGCAATGATCCAGTCGTTCCAGCCAATGTCTTTGAAATTGACGTAGAACTGACGCTTGCAGCACACACGTACCTTGCCATCGCATTCCAGGCCACGCTTGCGGCGCCGTCTTGGCCCATTCTCCTCCATTTGACGCACCACAGCCATCAGAAAGGGCCGGTGAGACTGTTCTCGCTCTCCTCCTCCTCCAGGAGTCACCAGGACTGGTGTAGCACGGGCATCGGCACATGAAGTACACGAGACACGCAGGTTCAGTGCACTTATGCCCTGTTCCAGCAGAGACTGCATACTAGATGCCATGGGGAAAGTGTGCCAGCCGCTGCGTCTAGTGTCAACTGCTTTCTCAGCAACCAGCTTCTCCCCAGAGCCCGGCTGCTGCAGGAGCAGTCGAATGGTGACATTTGCACGGGTGCGGTTGCCCTTTGGAAGCCGCAGGAAGATCCAGACATTGGCCTGCTCCACCACAGACATCTCGTAACCCTCTTTAGAGATGAGGAAGTTTATCAGACCTGGGGTTTCACCTGAGGAAGGAAACAAGAGGAGGAGCAAAAAAAACAGGTTATTAGTTAAATTAGCTATTTTTAAATGAATGGGAGGTTGTTTAATTCTGCAGACTTGGAACCAACCACATCAAAGATGGCACTGTCTGGGAGTGGTTGCATCAGTAGAGTGTTTGAGCTTTGTAGTTATGGCAGTGACGCCACAGTTCAGGACTGACCAGCTCACCAGGATTTGAGCAACAACCAGCTTTTTAAATGACACCCCTTTTCAATATATCAAAGGCAGAAATATGAATCAGTTCTGAACACATCACAAACACGCATACACACAGACACACACAAAAAAAAACCTCCCTCCCATTTAACTCTGCCTTGTCTATCCCACCTTGAAATGGAAATAACAGAGTACACTAACACATAATAGCCGAGTACAGTAACACATGATGGCCATGACAACATGCAGTACATGGTGTCCAGCTGCGGGCTTCAATGTGGCATGTTTTCAATAACTTGCTCTCTCTGTGGATCAGAGAAAGAGTCTCACACTGGCTTTGATCCACTGCATTTTACAGACATAGCCGAGGCCTCTGGAACATCTCACATTGTGGATCAGTGGCCAACTTTTAAATGAATTCCCTCCACTTACTGAGACAAATCTTAAGAAAAAAAGGACTTTTGTCAGGAGCTTTAAGCTGTCGCTGGGTGATGTGTCTGGC
This sequence comes from Pangasius sanitwongsei, assembly GCA_037576675.1. Lineage (NCBI taxonomy): Eukaryota > Metazoa > Chordata > Actinopteri > Siluriformes > Pangasiidae > Pangasius > Pangasius sanitwongsei. The sequence continues at coordinate 26,522,360 of CM075003.1, read as the reverse complement.
TGTAAATTATGAGGTCTGTTACAGAGTCTTCCACAATCGCTTGTAAACTGACACTTCAGTAAATCTTATATTAAAACATGGTGGTTACAAAGGGTGAGTTATGGTTTGGTTTTTAACTTAGAGTTAAATATACCCTAAGTTGATGGGAAAGTTGTACATCTATGAAGTGTGGATGAACATTATTTAATCCGATCTCTATTGTACACTGCTGCATATTTATAGGATTACAACATGATAACAATGATGTCAGTTTGTGTGTGCGTGTGTGTGGGTATGTGTATGTGTTTACACATCCCAAGTCCCATCTGTCCAAACACAGAATGGCTTCATGAACGGAATCTAAAAATAATGGGCTTTTCCAGCATCGGCTAGCTCATTGTTTCCTTTTTAATCTGTGGTCTATGAAAGAATGGCGCAGTGTTAGCTTTCAGCAAGATGAGTAAACCCAGCTCTAGCTCTTCCTCAGCAAAGGTTTGGGCCTACACAGAGAACTACCCCCCACCTGAGAGCGTATGGAAGCAGCCTCACTCCACATGATTCTCAATACGTTTGTGAGAGAGAGGGAGAATGAAAGAAAAAACCCTCTGAGCTGAAAGACGTACAATAATCCCTCAACAATAAACACCAGTATAACCACGAGAGCGTAGTTTGCACAGCTGTCCCCCACACAAAGATGGAAAATAACATTTACACATTCTTCTCCTTCTCCCCCCCATCCATGTCTTCAAACAGGGAGGAGGGAGCAATATAGGATCACCTGGGAACTTAAAGAGGTGTGTAGGGGGGACAACTCTTCTTTAAACACGGCTTTGGATAATGCGTTCTCTAATCCTCATCTCTATCTAGTTTACCTTTGGGAGGTGGTGTTGGGGTGGGGGCGGGGGGAATCATACTCTTTGATCTCCTTGTTGGCCTCCTGTCATATTGTATAGCTTCTTATGGCCCAATGCACCAAACCCGAAAGACAAATTTTGCAGAGCTAAAACAAAAACCTCAGAGTCAGAGAGGCTGTAAGAGGATGTAAGGAGATGCCTATCTTGTGGATGGTCTTTGTGTAATGTTCTCCTCCTGGGGATGATTGTAATGAGGAGATGTGATTCGTCTTGAGCTAATTTGTTGACAGTACTGATTAAAGGAAACAGTTTTAGTCTGTGAGCAAAGACTGGCTTGATTGTTGCAAAGAGATTGCGGCTTACAGGGAGGGCTTGGAGAACTCGCTGGATCACTAGTGACAGATGCTTTGACATGAATGTTTCCGGTTAAGGTCTGGGCTAGTGAGCAACTCGACCACACATCTGAGATTTTGCAAAGGATAGCCTAGAAATAACCAAGGCTGGTCAGCCTTGACACAAAAACCTGTGAACAGATATCATCATACAAGGACTGCACTTCTTTCCCGTACCTCTTTATAAATTTGATGCGTGACCTATTTTCTGCTTTCACCAGCCATGAACTAAACTGAGCTATAAAATGCTATAACGATGTGTTGGTGTGTGTAAGTTGGCTTCCTTGACTGCAATACCAGACAGCATATTTCAAAATTTAATGTGGTCGTGCCAACTATGAGGACAAATTTTAGAGACTAAACAACTCTGGTATGAGTGTATTAAGATGCCAAATTCAAGTAACCAGTGAACAAAAGTCACACTGTCCATAAACTCACATTCTCCTTTTATGTCTGCTACATATTTCTAGGGCTTATATATTTTTAATTTGCTGTGAATGAAACATTCCACAAGCCTTTTTAGAGCAGATTTTTAGTCAAGCTTCAAACTGAAGTAAGCAATGGTATGAAATGTTTTAAACAAAAACAAACAGATTCCTTTTTTAACCGTCCTAAACATACAGTGTGGTTATAGTGCTGTCTCTTAAGTGTTTGTGGACGCTATTCCATTAGCATTAGAGCTCAGAAGTAAATCCCAGTTTCCCAAAGGTATCGTAAACATAATCTTCACAAGTGTTCACTTTATTATTAATTATATTTTTATGCTGTGGCATCCAAATTCATCTCCTACATTATAACTAGCGCAAACTGATTTACACCACTGAGGAACTAATAATGACCAGAATCAAGTCTTTACCCTTGATCCCTAATGCGCACTCTATCAACCCAGATTTCCTGCACTTTTTTTTTTTTTTTTAACCTTTTGACCCCTCAGCCTGGCGCCCCTCACTCGCTGCCATCGTGGCTGATCTATTCTCTTACCCTTGATTCAAAAGTCAAATGTCCCCTTCACTAACTCTATAAGAGTTTATAAGCGGGGGACACTCTCACAAAGCAGTAACATCATGTTATAAGAAAGCTTCCTTTTTGGAAGATGCAGAATAATCAGATCTTAATGTGACAGAGCGTTATAAATTACTTGCAAGTGCCTGGATTTCCACACAGGCTAAAGAACACATAAGGTTGCTGTATGGAAAGCCACGATGTAGCCATGACTCATCGCTATCACTTCAATCTTAATGATTATATCCGTTTCAGGATTAGCCTGCGACCATGCGTGTTCCCTTCCTGGATCTGAGAGACAAACTGAACTGTTCATCTGTTAAAGCTGGCATCTGCAAGCCATCGACCAATCACACAAACAACTGTGGATCATCTGCTGTCAGTTACCAATGAGTGCAACAGCTTCGACTTCAACTTATGTTTGTTTGATGCAGAAAAAATAGAGGACCTGTGTCTAAGCTTTAGTCTTCAGGTCCAAACAAACAACGAGTTGCGTATATCTGCAAACATATGTTGTATGAAGATATGCTAATACTCCTTGAGGTATAAGGAGGGAAGTACAATTTTGTACAAGGATCTGTACTTGAGTTTTCTTTCACCTAGTGCATTTCACTTTTACTATATTTCAAAAGAAAATCACAGAATTTATCTAACTTCTAAACTAGAATGGGACCTAATACCCATCACGGTAATCTGTCTGTTGCTACACACAGGCAGTTTGGATTGTAAACGATCTTTAAAAAAAAAAATGTAAAATTAACTCTAATTTCCCTTTGGGATCAACAAAGTCTTGTCTTATCTTATCTTTTTTAGCATTCAGCTTATTTGTATTGTCTTTTTTTTTCATGCTTCTGAACATTGAAAGATTAGTTAGTTAGTTAGCTACTGTAGTTAGTTAGCCTTAGCTAATGTTTTCCAATGTCTCTTGCTTCAGTGAAAGAAGCACTAATTTACCATCTGATGCTCTGAAATCTTTAGCTGAATATGTCTGAGACATCAGTCGCAGTCATACATACTGTATTCCTGCTAATAATCGTATCTAATAAGTTTATTCAAATTGGTCTGAACTATTAATAGTGAAATATGCACTAAGAAAACACTCATAAGAAAACACACTGCTTCATGATTTATGCACCAATACACCAAGATGATCTTGTTGACTTAAGGGAATGAAGTCTAAATCTTGAATAGTGACCTAAAAATATTGCAAAATATTCCACTAGCGTATGTTTATTACAGGCAAATAAACTTCCTAGCTTTCTTGGTGATGCACTAATAGGGATTCTTTGGTAATAATTATAGTCATGGACAAGAATGCCTGGAATGCCGGATATTGAGGTATCATGAGAGTTCTTAAATGACAAAACGGGCACAGAAAAAGAGGAACAGCAGAAAAGGCATTAGTGTCGAGTCATCGTTTCGTGACACGTCAGGTCTCACAAATGTAGCAAGCACGCTTGAGTAACACACGCAGAGCCCAAACAGTGCACACAAACTGGTTACGTACAAATTATATTCTTCGATGTTCTGGGTATGCAGATGGTTTTTGTACAGTCTCTGTGCATTAGTAAGGAATGTTATGAATGTTCCTCATCCTACCATAGCTACAGCTCTAAACCCAAGTTCCCAAGTCCCAAGCTAACCGTTGTTTTATTTTTAATCTTGCCATCCCTAAAGATATGGGAAAATATTCATAGAGGTCTGACTTTGTCACATCTTCAGCGGACAGGCTCTTGGAACAAGCGGCTGGGTTACAGATTGTTTGCTCCCTGGCATGAGTTTCACACAGGACCAGAATAGCTTCTGTAAACCAAAGTCTTCTCTTTCTCTCGCTATTGTTGCATGTGTATGGCATTAAACATAAAAGCTCGTTGTGTTGGAGACTCAGAGAAAGATAACTACCCAACTGCTGTCTTTTTCTTTCTCCGACCTCTTGTGCTGAGATGAGATTGATTGGCCCTCTGCTATGACAAAGTCAAGGAGGAGCAACACATTCCTAAGATATATATGTTGGCAAAGCTCTGGCGTACTTCGCTCTTGTCAGTGGTGTTTACAAATCGGTGAATTCCTACAATGTCTTAAAAGGCACAAGCTTGTAACTGAGCCGCTGGAGTCACGTTTGTAGTTGTGTTCTTACACAAACACACTAACACAACTTCGAGGACATGAATTCAAACTAATGACAAACCAGCCCTTGAGATGTGTTTCAACAAATATATGAAATATTATATGAAAGCTTTAGTACTATAAACAGCACTGTGCTTTAAAAGGCAATAATTCACCATAGTGTAAGCATGCTGAAGTCTCTGCTGTCCTTACATACTGTATAAAGTCCTTGTCTCTGGATACTGATAGCCACATCAAGGTCCTGTTTGACCTCGAATTACCTAGAAACTGAGCGGATAACATATGGCGAAATTTACAGCAGAGAGAGTGGCTGTATATGTGTATATTTGTGTGTGAAAATAATTATGATTTTGAGTTTAGCAGTTATCTGATCACGAGAATGCTGAATTTCCAAGTGTTTAATCACTAGTTCTAAAGCACGATGCCAATGAGGAATCAGTTACAATCTTAATGTTAGTCACTGCAGTTATCAGGGGTGACCATGTGCATGTGGGATTGTGTGTGTGTGTGTGTGTGTGTATGAAAGGAGGACAATATGACTAAAAATCAAAACAGTTAAAGCATGCCATGGTGTAATTACTAATGTACAGACATCTATCATTAGAGTTAACACCTGTGTGTGTGTGTGTGTGTGTGTGTGTGAGAGAGAGAGAGAGAGAGAGAGAGAATGAGGGAGAGGAGGATGGTATATGGCTGATCTTACTATCTTTAAAGGTAAAACATTACAAAAAGTGTGGACTCTCTCTCGCTCTGTGTGTGTGCACAAGAAAGAGTAAGTGTAAGCATCTATGTGAAGAAATGCACATATGCACTGGCATCTGTGTGACCAGTAATTTATCCTTCTAAACCTTAAGGAACTATTAAGTGCTCCACACTAGTTTAACACAATATTATATTTATGCAATATTAATTTTGTACTTTACTGGAAAATTAGCCTTTGGGTTTGAACATGTAAAAGAGCATAAGAGGTGAATGTAAACTACAATAAACAGAGACTTTACAATGTTTTGCACAGGGTGTCCACAGCAACGAGAAATTCGAGTTTCATTTCCTTGATATTCCTTTTCCTTGTTTTTCCTCACACTCCAGGTATTGTCTGGCTGTAAAGGATAAATTGCTCATTCACTCCGTGGTCCTGCTTTCTGTGAATGGTGAGGGTCTTTCACAAGATTTCTCAATAGCATCCCCCCTTGTGGTCGCTTCTGAGAACAGCTCATCTAAACCGGTATGTGTGCAAAATGCTGGAATTCAGGCACCTCGTAAAGCAAATTCAGTGATACAGGTAGGGTAAAAGAATGTAAGGTTTTTTCAGGTGAGAGAAAGGGTAAGGAAATATGACTTCTATTTCAGTTTTTACGGTGTAATAAGTGTCAGGTGCTATGAGGGATATTGATTATCTGATTGAAATTTTAAAGTCTGTTTTGGGCTGGTTTGTTGGCGTGCAGATGCTGGCGGATGTCTGATCATCTGGGTCCAATTTCACATCGCAATGTGAAGTAAAGCAGGCAGTGCAGCGCTGAATGGAAACGATTTGTGTTGAGTGGAAGGGAATCGTCGAGACAAGCGATCATGCTGTGCGTTTCAGTTTGAATCTTACTGATGTCATGGATTATGGTATCATAGGTTCACTTATTTATCCATTACTACAACTTAAAATAAGATCTCCGACTTGTTCAGAGTGTTTTGCAGCTGACTGTTTGCACAACAGTGACACTCTTAAAAGAGAAAATGCACTTGAGAGAATGATGAGAGGCTTCCCGACAACCTGGCTGTTTAACCCTTACACACACACATTCCTTCCTGTGCTGTAAACACAGACTGTGTGTCACCTGTCTGTCTATAAAGACTACAGTGTCTAGTAAAAACAATGTGCATTATTTGTGCATATTTCTGCAGTTTCAAGTTTCAGTTTCAAGAGCAAATCTGTATTAGCCTTCAGTTTAAACAGATGCCTTAAAGGGATGTGTCTTTTAAATCACACTATTGTTCCAGCTTTGGTGTGGTACTTAAGTACTTCGAGGATCCCTGCAGAGTCTCCACTCATTTAGAGCTTCATGTAAACCCTAGGCTAAGATGTAGAAATTTCAGGTCTGTTTTGAAGTGACTGCTATTTGCACTGCTCTTATGTTTGCTCCTGTGTCTCATTAACTTTTCCATTGCTTCTTTGTGTTCCAATTTAATTCTAAACCACATGTCAAGCTTAATTATAACCAAACGGTCGTTCGCTTCACCAGGGAGCTCACATAGTAGCTCTGCTCTCTGCTGTTCAGGAATGAAAAATCCACTAAGCACTACAGCACATCATGTCTGTCCTGTCGCTCTGTGACGATCTATCACTTCTGCTGTGTGACTCAGAAAGGAACCCTGTGTTTCTGTGCATCGCGGTTTGCAAGGCACTATTAAGCAGCACTCTGAGTCTGACAATGCTCTATCAGCTCCTTTTGAAAACCCAGGCGCAAAAACTGCCAACTTTTTTTCCTCTCCCAGCTGCAGACGGCTCCTCGGGAAGCCTGTCAGTCTGCAGGTAAGTGGCGTTTATGGCTGGGAAGCTCAGTGGGGTTCCCTGATAATCAGCAATTCTTTAAAGCAGCAGGACGTTTCTGTGAAGGAGGAGGAAGGCTGCACCACATTTCTAGCTATTCTCTCTTGCTTTGAGGCAACAGGTTTTCCTTACATAAAGTTAAAAGTCCTGTCCTCTTATCCAGCTGCCCTTAGGTACAAGTTTGCTCATTCTAAGTACTCACACACACACATACACACACGGAGAGAGAGAGAGATACAGAGAGAGAGAGAGAGAGACAGAGACAGAGAGAGAAAGAGATTAGGACTCACCAGCTTCGGCGAAGGTGATAATTTCAGTCTGTTCACTGTTCTCGGCCTCGAGGCGTCCGTGAGGCTCGTCGTCGATCAGCACGCTGCCGTCCTTGGCCACACGGCCCACGTGGACCTTGCGGATGGCATTGAGCAGGGCAGCGCGGGGCACTGGGTGTGTGATGTTGGGCCGATCCTGCAGGTGCAGCATGCTGAGGATGTGCCTCTTCACCGCTTCCACCACGTCCTGCTGCGCCTCCTCCTCCTCCATTAGTGCCTCCGTGCCACTCCTCCGCAGCCGTGCCATGGCACAAGAGGGGCAGTCCGATGGTGAAGAGGGCGAGGATGGCGAGGATGCCAAGGTGCCCGAGGTGGCCATGGCATTAAGTGAATAGCAGTGAGCCAGGAGCAGCAGTGCTACACTCATGGCAGGCAGGAGTGTCATCCTTGGAGCAGGAGGCTGAAGAAATGATGCAAACTGACCACAGCAGCCTAACTAACTAGAATAAAAAAAGAAAAACTTTTTCCTTTTAATCAAATGTCCCTCCAGGAACTACCTGTCTTGTAGCTGTGGATGTGTTCAGTCTGACAGGTTTGAAAAAAAAAAAAAGGACAAAAAGTTTTGACCTAAAAGTTTTAAAAAGTTTGACCTACTAAAATCAAGTAAAGGATTAAAAAAGGGTAATCCTTGTTGCTAAGAGGAGAGCTGCTGTGACGAGAGGTGATGACTGAAGAGGAGGAATAGTTCTGCCAGTTGCTTCACTTGTAGGTGTTCTTTCTCCTTTTCTCTCTCTTGCTTCTGGGTCTCTGAGAAGTTTGGATGGGAAAGGCAGGCGTCTTGTGGATGAGCCCTGGGGAAGCAGTGTAGAGCTCTGGGACTGCTCACTATGCACGAGGTGAATGGTTTTGTACAAGTGGGCTGGGCTCTCTCTCTCTCTCTCTCTCTCTCTCACACACACACACACTCTCTCTCTGTCTTTCTCCCTCTTCTCCACTCTGACTCCACGTTCTGTCTTACTGTAATTATACTTCTTTCCCTCCCTCCCCTCACCTCTCCTCCCTCCCCCTTTCTCTCCCGCCCTCTCCCCCTTTCTCTCTCTCTTTCTCTCACATTTTTCTTTTTTGGTGTGTTCTATTTGTAGGGAACTCCCCCCTCTCCGCAGTGCTTGAACTCCACATACAGGGATTTTGCTAGGCAGACATGACACATGATTTGCTAATGAGTGCTTACCTACACTTACGAGTCATCATGTCGTCAGATCAGACAGCCCGCGGCTTGCGCACTCTCATATCCACCAGTTTAGTCACACACTTCTGTAGCAGTGAGGTGGATTTTATTCATTTATTTATAATAATACCTACAGAAAAAAAAAAAAAAAAAAACTACAAACAGGTCTTTCTAGTTGCAGATAATACAGATAATTCAGTGATGTCACGTGTCAAAAATACTCTAACACACACTATTTATTACTCAGTTCTGCTGAGTGGTAGTCTGCCTATTCAAAGAAAAGAAAAAAACACATCACTTCCTAAATCATAATTTCTTTTACCCACCACGCACACACACACACAATTTGTGCAAAATTACTAGGACGTGCCCGGAAGGCTCACTTCCTGTTTAATTAGCCAAACTTGGACATCTGGGATCCTCGGTGTTACAAGCCGCTGGATGTGACATCATCAAAGTCTGAGAGAAGGGGGGGTTTGTGTGAGTGTGTGTCTGAAAATTAGTCAATTTATACATGTGAAGTCACTTATAGGAGTCACCATGTGGAGCACGTCACGTAGACACGCTCTCAGCTGTGCGTCTAATAACGGATTACTCACTTCACACGTCGGATTCAAATGATCCTATAGTTAATAATGGTTATTTCAGTGACTGTCTGATAGCAGACTATATAAAAAAAACTACTATTTGATCAATTAATAAAAAAATATATATATCACAGCATTTGTTGTTGGTCCATGTGTATCTCTTTCGGATCTTTGGGCATGTGGATCCAAGATTGATTTTTATATTAATATTATCGGTAATATTGATAATACTGATTTTTTTTTTTACATGCTCAATTCAAGAATACCAGTTGAAATATGACTTTGGTGATTCTCTCAGGAAATCATATTACATGTAGAAGATTGCTCCCTCTTGTGGGACATGCTGCTCATTGCAATGAAATATGATCAAAGTCTGTTGTTTGATTAACCTTCAGAGGTCTATGCCAGTTTTTGGCCATTTTGAATACCTACGTTTAACAGTTAATAAAATGCCACCATTTCAAATCAATATATGGTGTTTTCTAAAAAAAAATTTCAGCACAGGTAAGGTTATGTTGTGTTTCAAGTATGCAGGTAACTGTATAAAAAAGCTAAATCAATAAAAAAAAAAAATGCAATAGATCTGGATAACTATTTACTACTAGAGAAGACTGACCCAGTCGTGAGGTGATGCATACAAACTTGATTGGTGTAGAGACTGAATAACCAAACGTATGAAGAGTCAAACAGTCTTGTTTGCAAGCTGTTCGCCTGCTGTTTATAGTACAACTAACTTCTGCCTTGAGAATTAAACAGTGAATAAATTAAAACACAAAACCTTTGTGGAGTACCAGTTTATAATCCCAAAACAACAACGACAAAAAAAAATTCACTGCTAAAGCTATGATGGAATGGGAAAACCATGGATCTCTGTGACATTACAGCAAATAATTCCTAAATTATTAATCATTAATGTGTTCTGTATGTCATGATTTTTCATGTCATGCCTCTTCCCCAAACCGATGCCCCTGTGCACAAAGTGAGCTCCATGAAGACATGGTGTGTTTAAGGTTGGAGTGGAAGAACTCAAGTGTCCTGCACAGAGCCCTGACCTCAACCCCACTGAACACCTTTGCGATGAACTGCAACACCGACCACCGACACCCCAAACGTCCTCACACAACATTAGTGCCTGACCTCACTAATGCTCTTGTAGCTGAATGAACACAAATCCCCACAGCCACGCTCCAAAATGTAGTGGAAAGCCTTCCCAGAAGAGTGGAGGTTATTTATTATAACAGCAAATGGAGCCTAAATTTGGAATGGGATATTCAACAAGCACAATAGGTGTGATGGGTGTCCACATAGTTTTGGCCATACAGTGTATTCATCTATTAGGGGTGTAACATAATGACACTATCTTCATTTGTTTAGTGCTCCAAATATCTGTATTTGGATAAATCCAAAGTGGCCTAAAGTTTGTATCCCTGGTCTAAACCCTACTTCTATGCCAGGGGCAACACTGGAAAACACTGGAAAAATCCCAGAGGTAGAAATACCAGCACTGTCATCATGATGTGTGAATTCTGGCTCTAACAGATCCTCATCACTCGGTTTCATAATTGGTCTCAAGTAGAGATGTGTGCAGTACTGTTTTTTGTAATGTCACTTACACAGTTATTATTTTTGTCTGTATCTGCCTGCAATAGTTTCTAATGAATTTGGTTGGTTTTATTTCCCAACATATAAACAAGTTGATAACCGCAACAGCCCTGACCAAGCAGTTACTAAGGAAATGCATCATCTAGCACCACACGGTGTGTCAATGTCAATGAACATGGTCTTTCTTTGTGCTGCGAGCTTCATATCTCTCCTCTTGCTCATGCCCAGTTAGGATCTCAGTCCCGATACACAGGCTCAGGTTTGTGTTTTTTTCCTGTTCATTTACCATGGTAACTCTAATCACCATAGCATTCTTTACTTCCCTGTTTCTCACTTGTATTTCTTCACTTGTTTGGTCTTTCCAGTTCCCTCAAGTAAATTTGGAGCTGTAGAAAAATTGCAGTCTTGTGGCAAGTTTATGCAGTATGTGTGTGCATCGATTGTACTGTGGATTTACAGTGCACTATGGATAATAATGTAGTAATATACATATATCTCACATGTTGTTCCTTTCCCTTTCTTTTGGCTGCCTCTTTAGTTTTAGATCACCTCCTCTTCCATCCCCGTCGCTATAATCCCTACCTCGGCTGTGTATATTACAAACACAGGTGAAGGCGACACTTTGATCAGTTCACACAAACAATTTCTGTGGGGTCCTGGCAAAGGAAGTAATGAGTTTGAGCCAAATCAGACCAACGGATTAGAGAATGTGAGTGGAGTGCCAGTACTCTGTGGTGTGGATGCATGAGCCATGATATGTTTAAGGACAGAGATTTAGATCTCTGTTTTATTTGTGCATTGAAAGTGATAATGCTGAAGAGCCAGGTTATGAATAATGAAGTCCCTATTTAGCTAGCAGCTATAAGAATAGCTCTGTTGTTCCCTTAACTAGTTCAAAAATCTAAATAGAATCTAGCTGTGAGCTTAGTTGTGGCTAGTGGCAAGTATTGCGTAGTAACATAAGTGTGTGTATTTTGATTTTGCTGTTTAATGTCACATTAATTAGTGTCAATTATAAATTTTGCGTTAGCAATTCTTAATATGGTACATTATAAGTAGTGTTCATTACACATTATATCATCAACAGCACTGAAACCAAGCTCGCTTTTCTCTAGTGCTTTGATATATGATTTTTCTTTAACAAATGAATGATACGAGACAGATTATCAGAAAATTAAACTTCAAAACTGTACAACTTTTGAAAGACAACTGAACTGAATGTTGAATTTCTTTGGTGTTATAATGTGTTGTAAACACTACCTATAATGCATTCTGTTAGCAATTTCTAAATGCATTATTACCACTGACATAAACTGTAATGGCTTTTCATAAATAATTATAACAATGTGTATGAATGCTGCTGTATGAATGCATTATAGTATATTATGAATGTATTTGTAGGTCATTATATATATGGCCTTCATAGAAATGTTACCACAGTGTCTATGACATCTGATACCTAAGTGAGTTTATGAAGGACTTATGTAGGTGAATGTGGCCTTATGAACACTGCCATTAATTAAGGTTAGAATTTACCAAAAATTGCACATAGACCCATCAAATATTGCACTTTGAATAGAAAGAAAATTCACAAATGCACATTGTAGATCGACTCAGACATTAAACACACAAGAAATGCTGTATATGCATAAGGACATGTATGCTAGTGCAAAAAGGATATGATAGTTATGGTCATGCTTCCTTTTTTCTAACCACACATGTGCAATATCCTTTGTATCATTTGTATTCCTATATATTGTACACTTCCTCCCACCTAAGAGCCTTCTTAGTAAACCCTACATTCTGCCTCCTGTACAAGGTTGTACTTGGAATCTTTTGTAATAGAGAAACACTTTTGTTGGAATGGCATCTCAAAACGAAATAATGCAGAATAATTGAATAGACAAAACAACAAACTGGGTTTTCAGAAACTTACTATAATAAATATAGCAACAACATCAGGTCAGCATTCCAGCCCACCTCCACTGGAACAGCCAGGCAAACAAATTACATTTGCCACAATTCCCAGCCAGTGGTCTCATCACATGAACAAATACTAGATCATATACACTGCCCTCCAAAAGTTTGGAAACGCCTGAACAAAATAGGGTTTTTGGGCAATATCTTTAGTTAGTGACCATTTTGCATTGATAATAAGGGACAACACTAGGCATCTGAGCAGTCAGTTTATTCAAACATT
>CM075003.1:26485058-26509478 GCA_037576675.1 Pangasius sanitwongsei | reverse complement strand
GAGGATTTATGCTGATATTGCCCAAAAACCCTATTTTGTTCAGGCGTTTCCAAACTTTTGGAGGGCAGTGTACAAGAACAAATACATCAACTTAAAGATGCTGTCACTAGATTTGGTGACATTTTAGACCCCTTTAGTGGCATTATTTCAAAAAAGAACCTACCAACAAATCTAGCAACTTTTTGAGCAGATGTTAGTGACTGTCCTTCACTTGATATAGCTCTCCAGCTCACATCACATCTGCTAGTTATATGAGCTGAGAGAGCAGTTCAGTCACCAACAAAGTGTGAGTAGCACTTCTGCAAGCCAATGTTCCCATTGACCAATCACCGATCACTATTGTTCTCATCAACCAATCACTGGTCACCATTATTTATCCCACATGCACACTTTGTTCTTTGTTTTAAACTCTCTTCTTCTTCATTTAACCCAGTTTGTAATTTGATATTCAAGTGATCATGGTCAATCAATGATTATGAAAATTAGTTGATGGCAACATCTAGTGACTTTTTGAATGTGTTAGCTACTTTCCTCTGAAAAGAGTTGACAACACTTCACAAGACTTCCAATCAGTCTATCCATGATCAAGGTCACTCGACTTCTGTTCACACTCACCTATAACCAAAGGCTTACCTATATAAATCATGAACTCACTCCAGCATTAGTGTCTATGATGCTACTGAGCCTTATTGCTTATGTCAGTATTTACTGTTTTTTTTTTTTGTTTTTTTTTTTTACTTTGACTTTGATTTGGGTTTGTACTGGATTTAGATCTGATTAACTCTATTTGCACACTATTTGCCTGTTTCTGGGTTTTGATTGTGCCTTGCTCTTTGATTTTAATCTCTGCATATTTTTTTTTACCTTAATAACCTCTATCCTTCATTTGTATCCATCAAACCTGTGCAATATCATGACTGCATAATGTCAGTGTCATTGCATTTGCATTTTATTTTCTTTGACTTAAATTTTGGTGAGTGTGAGTTCACCATCTGTAATATCATCACTTTTATGGTACTTTGACTTTGAAGAAGTGCATGGTCTACTCAGTCAGTCGGCGTGAAGTTATAACATAACTCAGTCTGGAATGTGTAATAAAACAATCTTATCTCACATGACTCAAGTTTTATGGCAAAATTGACTATAACAGCCTTTTTGGCAGCTGATGCTTGTTGTAATAAGCTTTCATAAATGTTTATGTAGGTTTGTGTTAGTTGTCATGAAGGGCTGTCACTTTTAAAGCTAAAAGATAATAATAGGTACACTTTATACACAGATTTAGACAATAAATAAACAAGTACATGCATGCTAGTGCACATGGTATGATGGGAGGTGAGTGGGGCTTTTTCAGGTTTTAAAAGCCTAAATACTTTTTTTAGCCATTTACTATATAACCAGCAACTATGCTTCTCATCTATTAGACAGCACCATCCATCATCTACAATTGTGCACTCACAATTAGACTAAATAAACTCCCACACAATCAAATCCCATCAGTAATGTAATTTAGTTTATGAATTAGTGGTTAATGAACAATTTCCTCCCATCTTCATCCTCACGTCAAGAGACACATTACAGAGAATGAGACGGACATTTGATGACACTCTGCTTCCTCTCCATCATGACATGGAAAATAGTCGACCACATTACAAACTGAGCATGAAAAAAAGATGGGAAGAAGCATTCTTCATCCACTTGAGGAAGAGAGAGAGACATAGAATGAATGAGTCAATCTTTCTCTACATGTGGGCTCTCTCTAGGAAGCAAACCCATCCCCATCTTTCACACAGCCTCCCTGTTTTCTTCTCACAGAGAGCTGAGTGTGATCTGAAACAGAAATCAACTGTTCACTTCCTCCATGTGTGAGGCAGCACAGCTGCACAGAGGAAACCCTGGGGAATGTTCAAGGTCATAAGTTCAGATAGGGTCACATCACCAGGTCACATCACCTGTGCTGAATGGAAAGCTTTTCCCTCTGTATAGAATAAATAACAGTGCTTAGTGACCAGGGCTGTCACTAGTGGAGTAAAAGCAATTCCTCTATACTGTCTGAATATACACAGATCAGCCATAACATTAAAACCACCTGCCTAATATTGTGTAGGTCCCCATTGTGCTGCCAAACAGTTCTGACCCATCAAGGCATGGACTCCACAAGACCGCTGAGTGTGGCATCTGGCACCAAGACATTAGCAGCAGATCCTTTAAGCCCTGTAAGTTGTGAGGTGATGCCTCCAAGGATCAGACTTGTTTGTCCAGCACATCCCACAGACGCCTGTTCAGATTTAAATCTGGGGAATTTAGAGGCTAAATCTGAACTCTTTGAACCTTGAACTCTTTGTCATGTCCCTCAAACCATTCCTGAACAATTTTTGCAGTGTGGCAGGGCGCATTATTCTGCTGAAAGAGACCACTGCCATTAGGAAATACCGTTGCCATGAAGGGGTGTACTTGGTCTGCAACAATGTCTAGGTAGGTGGAACATGTCAAAGTAACATCCATATGAATGCCAGGACCCAAGGTTTCCCAGCAGAACATTGCCCAAAGCATCATACTGCTTCCGTTGGCTTGCCTTCTTCCTGTAGTGCATCTTGGTGCCATCTCTTCCCCACTCAAGGGACGCACATGCACCAGGCCATCCACATGATGTAAAAGAAACCATTGTTCATCAGACCAGGCCACCTTCTTCCATTGCTCCACGGCCCAGTTTTGATGCTCACATGCCCATTGTAGGTGCTTTCGGTGGTGGACGGGGTCAGCTTGGCCACTCTGACTGGTCTGCAGCTATGCAGCCCCATACACAGCAAGCTGCTATGCACTGTGTGTTCTGACACCTTTCTGTCATAGACAGCATTAACTTTTTCATCAATTTGTGCTACAGTACATCTGTGGGATCAGACCAGATGGGCTAGCCTTTACTCCCCACGTGCATCAGTGAGCCTTGGGCGCCCATGACCCTGTCACCAGTTCACTGGTTGTCCTTCATTCGACCACTCTTGGTAGGTACTAACCACTGCATATGGAGAACTCCCCACAAGACCTGCCATTTTGGAGACACTCTGAGCCAGTCGTCTAGACGCAGATTTGCTCAGATCCTTACGCCTACCCATTTTTCCTGCTTCCAACACATCAACTTCGAAAACTGACTATTCACTTGCTGCCTAATATATACACCCCTTGACAGGTGCCACTGTAACGAGATGATCAATGTTATTCACTTCAACTGTCAGTGGTTTTAATGTTATGGCTAATCGGACATATATAATTGAAGACAAAGAGGATTTGCAGCCCAGAGACATTGTTCTAGGGGACCCAGAATTCTTAACTACACAGACAATAACGGTTAAATACAGCATTAAAAAACATTAGAACATTAAAAAAGGTGAACATAATGTAAACATGGCACCAGTGTGGGCAGTGTAGAAACAGTAGTCATAATGCATATAGCTAGTAGGTATACTAAACTATGCCACAGTGTGGTTGAAGTCTCAAATCTGATTGGTCAGAAGGTGTGGATTAATTTCATACACAGAGACATGTATAACAGACAGTCCACATAATATAAGACTAATAATAATCAGATTTTTTTTTAAATTGGTGATTTGGCAAAGATGTTTATTTAACATTTATGGAAGGAGTTTTGCATGGCATCACTTTGTAACAGTCAGTATGTTTCCCAACAAGGAGAGCCTTCAGGACAGAGGAAGTTTTCTTTCTGGTTTCTCTGTAACATGACAAGCTGCATTTCTGCTTTTTGTCTCATTAACATCAAGAGGGAGAAAAAAGGCTGGTGATGGACGAACTGTTTGTAGCTGCTATAACATAAGCAATAACAGGAACTAACTTTTCTCATGGATGTTCCATAACGCCATAGCGCAATGTGTTCCGCTTAACATCAGGCCATATCATACCACCCTGGAACAGATTATTATTACTGCTTGTCATGTGTTATTATTTCCATAACGGGAACGACTTTACTGAATGGCAGTGCTCATTGGGATATATAACACCTACAAAAGCCTACATAATTCATGACAATTTATATAAACCTACATAAATATTTATAAAGACTTGCTCCAACAGGTGTCAGGTGCCGTAAAGAATGCTTACAGCAATTCTGATGTCAAGCCACAGATTTTACTTGACATAAAGTTGTGTTATGATGCTTTCTGGCCTGACCTATGCTAGAAGGTCAGGACAACTGACAGAATGACAGAGCAGAGTCTTCTGAGCATGGCAATTGGTGGAAATATTGACATGAAACTTTGTAATGCTGGAATAGTGAAGGTTTTGATTACGACACATTCAGTACACTGTATATTTCTGCTTGTTAAATGGAATAAGCAAATTGGAACGAAATCTGTTTCTTTAAGTTTTCAGACACAGGGACATCTTCAGGACAGAGGACTTTGTGCTTTGTGGTTTATATGTAACACAACAAACTACATTTTCTTTTTTGTTTTTTTGGGAGTGACTGTTTATAGCTGCAATAATGTAAGTGATAATAGGAACTAATTTGTGGCATGGGCATTCCACAGCATTAAATGTAACTATAAATGAATTTTTAAAAAGTATGACATTATTTAATAAACTAAAAAAATTGTAATTTGTTATTTACTGTTGCTTATGAGAATTAAAATGCTTCAGGACATGCTGTTATAGGACAATCCTGCAATGGACTGCCATCCCATCCTTGGTGAATCCCCTACCATGAATCCCCCCAAACCTGGCCTGAAGTGGTTAATGAAGATGAATGAATGAATGAATGAATGAATGAAAATAGCACATGGGTTTAGTTTTGGTAAGATCTCTCTGGTTAGTTCAGTTGCAGTTCAATGCTATAAGCATGATGTGAAAAAGTAAGCAGCAATAATTATGGTGATTTGGATGCACTTGCTATTTCTCAAAGAGTTAATTGTCTGTTCTTTCATTTCTCAAGCATGTCTTGACCCACTTGACCTAAAGAGGCACTGGAATCACACCGCCACACTACAATTCAAATGTAGTACCATTTCTAACGTGTCTGGCTTCCCTCACACTCGCTGGCTTTACATGTTGGATCGAACTGTGCCAGGTGAAAAACATCATTATTAATAATGTTTCCTGGCTGTTTATGTATTAAGAAGTCTTTTGTATATGACTTGGACCTGAACAGGATGTAGTGCCTCAGGATGGAAACCTCTCACCAGCACGTCTGCAGTGTGAATAGTGATCAGTAAATATGCAACTGTTTAAACTGCTTCTCGTCAACCTATTAGGCATGTGAATTACCCATGAGTGTTGAAGCATCCAACAAACAGATATGGCCACTAAATTTTGGAATAATAATATTATTTAGTGGTGTAGGACATAGCGTAGTTAAATGGTTCCAATAGAAAATAAATAGTGTGACTATGTATTGAGGTGTAGGCATTCACAGGGGAGGCATCTGGCTTTATTTTAGATGTTTAATCATATTGGCAATGTTTATAGTGATAAAACAAAGCTCATTGCTGATTCTTCTTCTTAATTGCCCCAGGTATCTGGCTAGTCAGACATCTTTCATGCAGAGCCAGGACAGGGAAAATGTAATAGTCCAGATGGATTAAAAACAGTTTCTGAAACATGAGTGCTCCATGACAGGCTTCTCCCTAGCACATTTACGCATATGTAGGGACTCATGCACACCCGGGCAGACCTTTGATGTCTTTTCCTTACAAAGTATGCCTTATTTATCAAATCTCGTTTGGCTTCGTCTCTGCATGTACATGTGGTGATGCATGCGGGACGGTTTGTTAGTTGTAAATGCCTACATCATGTAAGAATTCTCGAATCCGATTAGTCAGAAGGTAAAAATTCAACATTAAGTTTTCAGACACAGGAAAGTCTTCAGAATGGACGGCTTTGCTTTTTCTCAGTAACATTAACTGCATTTTGTCATCAATTTTAAAGAAGAAAAACTAGGCTGGTTAGTTGTAAATGTGTACATTATGCATGTACTTTCCATTTGGATTGGTCATTTTTCATAGAGCATGCTGTTCCCTCATCAGGCTCTAGCTCAGCTGGAGTAACTTTCTCCATCATCTCACATGCTGCCAACTTCAAAGTCAGTCCATGGCTCCAGCATCTCAAAGGTTTGATTCAAACGCTTCCAAACTTCTTCCAACAGATTAGTCGTTTTGGACACGAGGCACTTCAGTGACGTTAGATTCCCACTCTTTATTCCTCACAATACTAGTCACAGCCCTGAGACAGCATCAAAAAACTCACCAAGCGTCCATGTTCTCATGAGCAGTGTGGGGAGTCAGCCTTATAGAGCATCACACAGGGGCCACGGCATTCATTGTAATCTTCCTTTCACCATCCATGAAAGACTACAGCTGCTCTCATGCATTCTCTTTATCGCTTCCGGCAGGCCAGACACACCACAGACCGAGACATGTAACAGTGCAGCAGGCCGAACTGAATCACTGATTCAGTGAATGATGAGGCTGTGGCCTCAGTCTTGGTGGGGGTGTGTGAATCAGGAACCTTTCAGTTACTGCCTCCTAGATTCTGTGGCTTTGTGAGTCAGGCACTGATACACTGAAATAAAGAAACTGTAGACAGAATGGGAGTGTAGAGCAGGGCTGACTCTGCTTCACCCGACTCTTCTAAACCTTATAAAGCCAAGTTTGTGGTTTTGGAATCTTTTTTGTTTTCTTCTGGTGTATTTTTAATTGGAGCAGTGTGTGAGCATGATGGCTGCCATGCTGAGTGTTTGCAGAAATTCCCCTTGCCTTGTTTTGGCAGGAGTAGATGTGTGAGGTGAACACAGTGTTTGCCTGTGATGCTGGCAGAAAGTAGAGTCTCTTCTTCTTCTTCTTCTATTGCTAATTCTTTTTCTCATTTTCTTGTTCTTCTTCTACTTCTTCTAAATAGTCTTTTTCTTCTCTCTTTTCTTCTCATTTGGTGCAGCTGAGCGTAACTGAGACATGTTCTTCTTCTCCTCCTCTTCCTCCTCCTCCTCCTCCTCCTTCTTCTATATTTCTTCTACTTTTTCTATTTTGCTGAAGCTGAGTGTAGCTGAGAAAGACATCTACATACATTGCCATTTATCGTCATCATCATCATCTTCTGCTTCTTCTTTATCTCTGTATCTCTTTTTCTCATTTGGTGAAGCTGATTGTAGCTGGGAAAGGCATCTAAGTCCATCCCTACTCTTCATTATCATCATCATCTTTTTCTTCTTCTTGTACTTCTTCTTTTTCTCTCTTTTTTCTCATTTGGTGAAGCTGAGAAAGTTGTTGAAGTCCATCACCATTCCTTTTCTGTAGTAACTGTAATTAACCACCTGAGTTCAGCTCAGGTGTTATAATCTGATTGAAATGCTATTTCTGATACAATTCTTTGAATCCCATTTAACAGTGCAGTGACATTCAACCTGTACACAGCTGCACTAACACTCCCCACACAACCTGTTCTGGCATTCCGTGATTGTTCCATGATTTAGGCACTTCATGATTATATCTTATTAGTTCATGAGGCAACGTAAAATGATGTAAACTCATTCTGTGAAATACGTAGCTGTCTATCACTACTGAGCTTGATAACTAAATCAAACGTTTTTATTGAGAAGCTATTTTATATATTAGACTCTAGTACATTTGAGGTAATTTGTGGATTTGCCTCTGGGTTCTTTTGTTTCTTTCTAGCTCCTAAAAAATGCCATAGGTGGATTGACCCAAGGTGTGTGTGTGTGTGTGTGTGTGTGTGTGTGTGTGTGTGTGTGTGTGTGTGTGTGTGTGTGTGTGTGGTGCCCTGCAATGGACTGGAATCCCATCCACATCAAGTCCAGTGTTCCCAGGATAGACTCCGGATCCACCATGCCCCTGACCAGGATAAATCGTTTACTGAAAATGAACATTCGTCTCACAGGCTGTTACTAAAATCACCCCAAAGGTATACTTGCACACCAGCTAGCTAGCTGTGTAAATTAAACTTGCTAATTAGATCATTAGTTACACAGAGTTATGGACTCTTGATATGGATGGCCAGAAAAAATTACTGTTAACTAATTATTTTCAAAAGAGGTAAAAAGATGCTGGAGTTTATTTTGCTAGGTTAAAGCCTTTACTGTATCCTTGATTGAATCAAATCATTATTTTAATATAATTTTTTATAACAAAACTGACAAAAATGAAAACTGTAGTAACTGTAAATTTAGGCCTTAAAGACAAAAGCAGATATATAAAAAGTTTGGCAATGTTAAGAACTCTATATAATAACATTATAAACTGTACAATGTTCTTCCCTCATTGTTACTCCATGATATCCATCAAACTCCCCCACCTACTAAATCCTCATTTAACCCATGCTGCTGTCCAAAACATCTTCATAGCATGAAATTAGGACTCTTTGTAAGTAAAAAAAAACAGGTTTTTCTCATGAAAATCTTATGCTTACATCATATCTTCCAGACAGAAGTCTCCAGGTTTCTTACAGTAAGCTGCATTTTGTATACTCTGGCTCTGTCCCATGTTTACTTCTTTGTATATTTGCCTTTTCCTGGCTGTACAATGGTTGTCACGATGTCACATCTGCGGCTGGAATTTTTAGAAATAGTACTGACACCACGATGATGACATGACTTCCTCTGGAACTGCTTTGTCACTGTATTTCTGTGTGAATTACTTAAACCAGTTATAGGAGTATATTCCCGTAGGCTGAGCACACTTTAGGGCTGTATTGCAATGCTTTCTCTAAGCGCTTTACGTATCTGTGGTTCTTTTCATTGTGAAACAATGTGTTTTTGATATGACTAGTGTGATGAAAGATGCTTTCAGAAATGGTCATGTTTATTATACGTCCATTTCCTTTGGGGAAAAAAGTGTCTTGCTCACATTTTCCCTAAAGCAGGTCATGTAAAGATCGTATTTATAAGTGCAGGTGTTTTGCAAATGATAAATTCTTCATCATCTTCTTTGGAAAGGCAGGCATATTTACTTAAAATATAACATGTTCCTGGATTTATTTTTCCAATTTGAACCATTTACAGCTCCTGGACATGTCTGAATATATTTCCTATTTATTATCCGCAGTGGAAAGAGTACAAAATACTCTATACTCTTTTTTTTTTTCAGAAAAAAAAGAAAATACTTTTTTTCTGTTATTGTAGTAATAATTCAATTGAATAAAAATAGTGATCAAGAAAAATGACTGAAGCAAGAGCAGTTACTTTACAAATTACTTTTTCGTGTCTACAATTGACACAGCTAATCTGAAAATGTTCTAGTTTCTATGCTTTTATTATGTTAACAAACCAAGTTAGCTATGCTCAAGTGAACACTTTTCTTAGCCAAAAGCTTGGCTAGGTTGGGGCGGTTTGGGGTTTCACAGCTTGCAAGGTTTCTGTAGCTACCTAGGCCAGTGGCTTATGTTAATTTTACATGTTTCTAGCTATGTAGTTAGCTATCTAGCAAAATGCCCCTTACACATTGCCCTGAGCATTACCTATAGGCTGTAGCAGCACTTTGATATATTTTACACAACAGGCAATCACTACTGAACATCGAAGTGACATCTTAGCTTTAATACAGAGATTTCATTCTGTAAAACATCAAAAGATCTGACTAGCTAGACTAGCTCACTCAGCTAGCTTTTAGCTACCTGTACATATTCCAGCACGTTGGATGTTGATCTGTGAAATGCCAATATCTTCACGGGTTTTGGCTCGCATAATTTGTAGATGGTTATCATGCTCTTTCCTTTGGAGCATTTAAAACTATAGATAGCTGATAGGATGCTCACCTGTCTCCACTGTCTCAGACATTGCTGCTGCTGACTAAGCATTTGACATCTGTGTAGGCTTTTGGCAGGAAACTGATTTTGATTGTGTCTTGAAATTGAATTGTTTCAAATTTCACGTATTGTTTTTTTTTTTTTTTTTATTGACTTACAGTCTTCAGGAGTTAAATGCATTATTTTTTTTTTTTTACTTTGAAATGGTGGTTTTAAAAAAATGTAGCAAAGTTGCTTACTTTATTTTTTACTATTTTATACTTTTTTTTAAAACTCAAGTAAATGAGTTTGTTCAGACTGTTAACATCTCCTGCCTTCAAGACACTGGCCCAGCACACAGCCACATCATTTTTTTATTGGATCCCATTGTCTCTATTGCGTTCTCCATTCTCATATAAACTGTCCATTTTTGAACTTTTTAGCAGTCTCCCTTAAATTCTGAAAAACACAGCCAAATAAAATACACACTGAGTTCATGAGTCCATTTATTACAATGTGCTTACGAATTCACACATAAATAACTCTCGCACAGAATATAGACAAGTGAGCATGTTTAGATATTTCCCCTGAGCTTCTGTTTAATCTGATGCATTGTGCTTCATGAGTGATGTATGATGGGTCGTAACAGGAGCTGCAGAGCAGCTGGGAGATGGGTTTGTACAACGGGAACAGAATAACATTACAAATTAAACAAGGGAGACACTAAAACTTTCCTCTGTCTGGCATTCTCTGTGGTTTTGTCTTCTGAGAAAAATCCACGTTGAAAAACAACGCACACACTTCTGCCATCGCCTTGTCTGGTCTGCTTCGCCCTTCGCTGTGTGTGTTTTTCAGGGCTTGCCGCAGGGGAAATACACACAGGGCGTTTCGGGTTCAGAGCTATGTTAATGTCAGTGGATTGGACGTCTGTGATCTCAGAAAGAGTGTGGGATGAAAGAGATGAGAGGAAGAGAGAGATGAGGGAGAATGACAGGTTCCCTCACTGTTCTTTCACCTCTATGAGTCACGTCACCTCTTGGACGTCTATAACTTTCACATGGTTGCATCGCAGTCACACCTGAAACACCCACTATGTGATGAAATGCGGCTCTGCCCATCAACATGATGCCAATTTCTCCTGCTCAGCACATCGTTGTTCCTCCATGCCTCCTTCATCTCCCATTCCTGTCATTCAGATGCTGTGGTTCAGAGGGAGGCAGGAGTGAAACAGTGTTGCAATGTCTCAGTCTTTCAGTTTTGGGAAAATACTGGCTGCCACCTTCATCACAGTTTATTCTTTCAGTGTTGGGTAGAAATCCCTGATTTTTCCAAGTCTCTTAAAATGGACTTTGTGATAAATTTTTAATGCTGTACTCTATTGCTGTATGGCTATGTAAGGAATATTACAAAATGAGGCATGTTGTTATAGGAAAATAATCAATGATGAGGTGGCCTGATGTGGCCTGATGTGAAGCAGAGTCACTGTTACCACACCAATGGAGGAAAGGTTGACTGTTTTCCTATAACAGCACATCCTGAAGTGTTTCATTCTTCTTATTCCACAGCAATTTGAAAATTTCTAATTTCTGGAACATCCACCAAACAAGTTACTACCTGTTGTCACTTACTTTACAGCAACTATAAACAGTCGCTCCCACATTTTCTCTTGAAGTTAATGACACAAAAAATGCAACCACAAAAAGCACAATGTCTCCCCATCCTTAGATTTTGCCACACTGAAACGCTTTACCTCTGACTGTTACAAAGCACTGACACTGGAGACTCCTTCCAAAAATGTTTAAACAAACATTGCCTTACAGAAAGCTTCACCACATCAACGACTATACTTTGTAAAGTAATAGGCTTAGATTATGTAGTGCCCCATTGTGCAAGTCCCAGTGAATTAGCTGTTATTATAGAAACAATAACATATTAGAACAAGCACATTAATATAACCTTGCAGCCTGAGCTATTGTCAGAGCTGCTGTTATAGAAAAATAATCAACTCCTTCTGAATTCAACAGCACTGTGATGTAATTGTAAATGATGAACCCTGAGTACACTCTTCTAGCAACACCTCCCCTTTAGATGATTAGAGCTGAGCCAAATGTGGAATAAAATATAAGATATAATATAAGATAGTCCATCCTACAACACTGTTCCATTTAAATCTTACACTTCAGTCACTGACTGGAGCACCAGGTCCAATATGGCCTTACACTTGCAAGTTCATAACAATTCACACAGATCTATTTGTATGAGAAGCTACAAAGGTTAAGGTAGTTTGTACCATTTCTTACAATTTCATTTGTATTAAATCGATTGAAATCTAGCCACATTGCCCTAACTTAATTGCAATTTGTACAAATTCTTTATGGGATCATATTCCCTGATCTCTTGAAAAACAAGGTTCCATGAACTCATAAAGGTCATAAAGATATGAAGTTTAAACCCACACCCCAGCTCTAACTTTCCATCAGAAGTTTTCCTACGAATTTAGTCATATGCGTTTTTATGAATTTTCAAGCATGAGAACATACTGACATGCCTGGTGAAGATGCACACATTATACTCTTTGTAAACATTTAATATTCAGTATTCATTTGCCTTTTATAGGGGCCTTCTCTATAATTGTGTGCTTCCAACTTTGTGGCAACAATTTGGGAAAGAACCACATATGGATGTGTAGGTCAGAAGCCCACATACAGTACTTTTGGCCATATACATATATATCTTGTTTTTTGTTCCTTTTTGTGTTCTTTGAAATTTCTAGCTATCTTGCTTCTTAAGCGATACTCTTTAGCTGCATGTTTATCAGTACTTCTGGCTGCAAGGCAAATCACAGGTTTATACTGTACTCTTTCATATTTTCAGATTAGTCCATATGTTATGGTGTCTATAGTACCAGTTTACACAAAGATTTGTATAACAGGCGCTCACATAGCCAGATTTAAAAAGCACATGGAATTGCTGATATGAAGTTTTCTGTGAAGAGATGTTTATTTAGTGTTTATGGAAGGAGTCTCAGCATTTTCTAACAGTAAAGCTATAATCTGTAATATCTTCAGGCTTGGTACTTTCTGGTTCTCAGTAACATGACAAGCTGTCTTTTTTGTTTTTTTGTTTTTTTTTGACAGAGGGAAAAAAAGAGAGGACCAACTGTTTATTGCTGCTATTACGTAAGTGATAACATGGTGCTCTACAATATTAAATGTAACTAAAAACAGATAAAAAGTGTGATGTGTCATTCTTTAATAAATAGATGAAGTAATTATTTCCAAATTGCTGTGGTACAAAAGTGAATAAAATACTTCCGGATGTGCTGTTATAGAAAAATAATCAACTTCAGGATGGAAACAGTAACTCTGCATCCCATTAATGTTAATTTTCCTGTAACAGCACCCCCACATGTTTTATTTCTTACTTGTTAAATAGTTCCTGCGTAAATTGCATCCAAACCTTGTGATGGTTGTGGTTTTTATACACTATTATTAGTCCATAGTTGTGAAACTACTGTCTGTTTCATAAACTCTACATTCTCTCCAAACTTCCTCTATCTACACAGAAAACTTCTTCCATCAACACATCTTTATATCTCTGTTGTTTCAAAACTTCTTCCATATACTTCCTTTTTTAGCCTTAATTCGTTTTCTATAGAGAATGGCTTTATGTAACAGCACAGTGACGCACATCTCAGATCTTATAGTGCCACTGTCGTTTTCTCGCTCATTCCCCTGTTCCCTTGGGTCCAAACCTGAATTGTCACTCTCATGTCTCTCGCTGGAAAAAGCCCATCGCTCACACTCCACTGACAGTTCAAAGCCCCACATTGATTTTGATCAATCTCGTGCTTCATGGGCTCTGACGCAAATGTCAAAACAGTAAACCCTCCGCTGCTTGGTTACCATTAGTCATACCCCTCGACTTCGACTGGCACTCTGTTTAAACTTTCTCAGGATTACAAGTTGTCTATGAAGGTTTTGTATTTATGAGGATATATTTGCCAGTCTGACTGAAGGCTCAAGAGTGCTGGATTCTGATCATTTACAATTGTAGCTGTATTACATTGTGCAAACATCAACAGGTTTTAGAAGCCATGGATTCATTTAGACTCTGCAGTCTAATCTTTTTTGGAGTGTCAGGTCTCTTTTGTATACTTAAGTACACTAAATGATTATATGGTGGTAGAATGTTCCATGAGCCTGGTTCTGGAGTGGTGCAACAGAAAAGTGTTTGCAAGCTCATCCAGCGATCATGAGTTCGAGTCCCAATGTTGCCACAGCAATCCATGGCTGGGAGCCCAAGAGAGAAAAATTGTCCATACTCTCCCCTATCAATCACAGAGACACTAGCCAATCACAGGCATATGTGAGCTCATGCATGTGGCAGTGAGCGCTTTCCTCTGAGTGTGTTATGCCAAAGAGAAAAAGATGTGGTCAGGCGGTGGTAACTCAGTGGTTAATACATTAGACCACTGATTGGAAGGTCATGAGTTCAAATCCCTGCATGGAGCCATTGAGCAAGGCTCAATGCTCAGTTGTATAAATTAGATAAAATGTAAGTTGCTCTGCATAAGGACTGGAATGAATGCTTCATGTGCCTCAGAGGAAGCACATGAGAGCCCTGTGATAGGGGAGAGATGCCTGCTTCGTGGGAACTGGTCATGACTAAATTAGGGAGAAAATACAGGAAAAATCCAAAAAATAAAGAATGTTCCATGAGCCTGACCAGGAAAAGGTGAAACAGATTTGGCCTGAGTAGTTCCCTTGCTGGA
Source organism: Pangasius sanitwongsei (assembly GCA_037576675.1). Lineage (NCBI taxonomy): Eukaryota > Metazoa > Chordata > Actinopteri > Siluriformes > Pangasiidae > Pangasius > Pangasius sanitwongsei. The sequence goes on along the minus strand of CM075003.1, from coordinate 26,494,966 downwards.
CTGGAAAATTCATCAAATCATGTAGAATAGAGCTAACCACTGTTCCCTCTAAGATGTGTGCTTGTGTGATCACGCACATCTGATGATGCTCCCATGCAGGAAAAAAAAAATCAAATCTGTGCAGAACACAAAATGTGTTAGTCAATTGGAGTAACTGACAGATGCCTGCAGTGCAGTTTGGACAACCTACAGATACACTTGACTCCCATAACAGCATTGCACTTTTCTTATTTTTTGAAGGCCAAAAAAGGAATGCAAATCAAAACAAAGACAGACCCACTGCCACCCAAATTCAGTCCCAAGCACAAATAATGCTAGCTAGCTATGTTAGCTGTGAGCTTAGCAAGCTATGTTAATTATTCAACATTTCTGACCATCACCTGTTAAATTTTGTTAGCATAATGGTGTTGCCGAGAGTGTCTCCCCAAACTAGCTGGCTAATGCTAACCAGGCAGGGTAAGAGCAGTTGCACACGGTATTTCTGCTCAAATATCAGAAGGGTTTGATGAATAGAAATAGGTTTTGTTCAGCAAGAAAAAAAAAATAGAAGCAACATTGGTGCTAACATCTACAACTAAGCTTTTCTATTTTTACAATTGATGCTGCTACAGCATTCTGGAAAAGGCAATTCACTGAAGGGGAAAGGATCCAGGACGTCAAAGACACACATTTCCACAGTGTGGTTCACACTGACTGAATGTCAGCCTGTGAATTCATGAACCTCAGTCTCGTGAGCCAGTAGAAAACAAAGAGGTGGGACTGTGGTCTCATTGGTCAGTAAAAAAGCTGCTTATTATTTAGTATTGGGCTCACCAGGCTTTTCACTCACTGTTTTCTTACTGTTGCTTGGTGCAGCAAAAATTGCCATCTCATCTACCAACAGATTCTAAAGGCTTTGTGGTAAAATCAGTTTTTTTCTCTCTGCCTGCTACAATTTTCTTGTTAGCAGTGTATGCACTCACTGCATGTACTGCTGACTTTCCTTCCATTGAAATAACAAAAATAGCCTCACATTCCTGAAACTCAAAAGTACTTAAGTGTAATTTTTCTTTACGGACTCCTAATCACTCACACCTTTTCCCAGTTTATGAGCTCATTAGTGGTTTTATATGTGCTACATAGTTTGTATTAATTCTTCTGTGAAGTTGTGAGACATGTCTGGTATTGCTCTGCATTCTGCTTTCTTGAATTTATCTGCATGTAATATGATAATACCTTGTGGTTAAGACTAATAAATGCCTACTCATGCATGCATCCAACCAGCTCTGGCTCCGCTGCTTCACCAAGGACATTTTACTCTTTTTATTCAAATTTAAAAGAGTAAGGAATCTTTTTTATGACGAGTGCATTTTCCCTCCACATACACCAAATATGACTCCAAAAATTACATCTAGACAGGCTTTTAAACTTCAACATGGGATATTTCATTTCACAAAATGCATTACATCTACTTTCCTTTTCTTCCCTGAACATTTAGTTCTTTAAGATCTCTGGAATTTGTACAAAATAAATCAGGAACTGTCCTAATTTCCATGAAGTCTTTCACTTTCAGACATAGATGAATGTTAATATTTAGAAATAATTGGCAATCAAAAGATTACCTCAGTCTCTGCCTCAATTACCTCAGCATCTCCTCAGTGCACCAGGTGTTAGATCTGCAATCTGTGATTCAGTCTAACTGCCCTCAGAAGCACAGATGATGCACTCTCTGACCTGGTATTTTATGAGTACATTCTTCTGACCTGTGATAATGTCATACAGGACTGGCCCTTAGCGGTCTTTGTGTGTATCTGTGCTGGCAGGCTTTGTCTAATAACTGGGTCTACTAGCTTGAGCTGTCATTCTATCATAAAGGTGTAGTTTGTTAAACATTCTCATGTGCTCATAATACAGCAGCAGAGCTTCCCAATGGAGACACTTAAAGAGACAGTTATGGCTAGTGTATCTCTGACTGACAGATCCCTGGACAGCTGTGGCATTGTTCGGATTCGAACTCATGATCTCCCAACAATAGGATGGATGCTTTTCTGTTGTGCCATTTAGGAGCCTAATACTAATTCTATAGACTGATTTTTTATTTTTTTTATTTTTTTTTTTAAGAACCAGGTTTATCACCCCAGTATAGTTCCAAAGAATTGTAGAACCTGTGGCTAGGCAAATTGAAACTGTTCTTGTGGCATGTAATTGACAAACACCTTACTAAGACATTTTATGCTAGTTTTTCCTTTAATTTTACATCTATCTGCATCTATCTACTTTCTGCAACTACTACCTTCTCATCTTCTCCCAACAACTTTTGCACAAAGCAGGAGCCGTCCATAGCTCCAGCCCAAGTTCCTAGAGTTCTCCCCATTACAGTTTCACTATCACTCTTCATAACATTCAGTTGAAAGTGTGGTCTGCAATCAAAAATATATAATTACCATAAACCACCATAATGAATTGGTAATGTTCTGGTTAAACAACCATAGTTACTATGAAGTATGACAGTAAAATCATGGTAGTATCAGAGTTCAGAGTTGCCATAAATGACCACAGTTAAACCATAGAGTATCAGAGTAAAGCTACAGCAAGCTATGGTGAATTTGTCAGTGGTATGAGAGGATAGCCTGGTAATCCATAGTTTCCGTCTCCACGGCATGTCCATGGCAGCTAATCGAGAAAAGAATGTCAATGTTAGCTTTGGAAAGCAGCCAAGTTTTCCATCTACCTCTGTGGAGAAGACACTTACTATTCTCTGACGATTCTAGCAGGCTCAGAATGTAGGATCACTTGCCATACACAGATCAGGCCTAATCTAACACAGAATTACATCATCAGTGAGGAATCATTATTCAAAATCTTTCCCTGTTTTATAGTTAGTCTTAATCTGTATCCATAGATCATATACAGGCTGTGTACCTGTCTGTGCTTGTCTGCACTCGTGACTTGTAAAGCATCAGGAGATCTGAGGTTGACCATAGAGGCTTCAATCACAAAAAGTAGTGAAATAGATACATAAATCCTTTATAAGTATGGCTCCTGAGCATCATTCAGGAGTTCCTGTGCTTGGTCCTACAACACACACACTCGCATGCACTCCACTTCCCCCAATGGGCAATTGAGTTGAATTCACACATGAGATTGTTATTTCGAAGTCCCAGATCATAAAGTAGCGGAAGATGCTAAGTCCTGAGAAATGCCTGTAGCTATTTACTGCTTTGGCTGTGTGCTGTGGAGGATGTCATGCAGCCAAAACGCTTTAACCTCTTTTCTCCAAATCTACACTGTTATCAGGGAGTTAGCCTTGGAGTTAGAAAACAACACAAGGACATATTTACCAATGAATGGCCATTTAAATGCTGCTACAATGTAAAACACATAATCCTTTGGATTCATTTGTATTCTCTAGAGCAAATTACATATTCTAAATATATTTCATATATTTGAAAAATATTGTATGGATAAGGATATGTAGTTATGTAACACTGCAAGTTTGGCTTGCATTGTAGCTTTTCCTCTTTTGGTCTATTGAGGATGAACACGCACCTGTATGTCCATCGGCTATATGGGGTGTAGGGTTAAGGAACACAATAAACCAATGTGTGGCTTCTTTTCTTCTCGTGTACACAAGCTTAGCCAAATCCTCAGTTCTCCACACAAAAGGCTTTTGGTGTGGTTTACACTTGCCGCTACATGAAATGAAAATTTTCAAGGCCTTTGTGCTCCTTATCAAAGCATCACATTCACCTTTACTCTAATTCGCAATGCAAAATTCTGCCTAAAACACGCAATGTGATGTCACTTTGTACACTTTTAGAAGAAAGTGTCTTTTGCAAGGTTAATAGTTGATGCTTTCTAAAGGCTTTCTTCATAGAACCTTTTCGGAAACGGAAACCCTGTGTTGTAAGGTTTTACGTAGAACCTTTAAGGGATTTCTCAGAGAAGCAAACCAAACAAAGCTTGCTAGATGGAACCTTAGTGTAGTGAACGTTGGGTGCCACAGCATGTTTTGGGGAAGTGTGAGGAAACCAGAGAACCCAGAGGAAATGCAAGCGACAAGGGAAGATCTTGCAAAAACCCACTCAGACAGTTACCCAAGCTCAGCACTACCTGCTGCACAACTGTGATGCCCTCTATTAGTTTTGTCTACCGGTTAGAGAGGTATGGCATGTGTATTTGCCATTTTCCCTCAGTTTCTTAAGATAGATTTAAAATATTAAATAAATAAATAATCTCTGAATAGATTCTGTAGGTGATGATGTGCATATATTATAAAAACACATTTATATTTAGACATTTGGCAAGCTCTGAAAGGATCCGCAAGGATTTACAGCCCGAAAGATTAGATGTTGATTTGTACTAGAGTGGTCTACTCCATAACAAAAAAGAACACTAAAAAGTAATACAAAAGACAAGCTATGCAAAGTAAGTGCAAAGAGAAAAAAATAATTCTTATCCTATACTATATACATAGTCGGATGGGATATCTCTTTAGACATGGGGCTGGTTGGAGTGGAATGGGAAGCTCTTTCCTCCACTGAGAACCAGGATGTGGAAGGAGTGAGGACTTGTGTTACGAGCATTGTTAGATTTAAAACAAGTAGATGTAGAAAACAAGAAGCCAGTGGTGTTGATGGGGATACACCTTCTTGTTACTAATTCGTGTGCCTCAAATACCCTTAAAATATACTATGACCATGTCTGGATCAATGCCAAGATGTAATCAGTTCATCTCATGGTGGCAAGGATAAGGCCATACAAATCTTATATATTTAACCACTTATTTTTTGAGATACTGTATTAACAAGAATTTCTTACTGCCAGACTGAAAAACTGGCCAATGGAAAAAATCTTAGCAATGAATGTGCAAATAATTTCTCTGTTTGACAAAAAGGAAGGAAGCTATTGAAGAAAAACTATTTTAGGCATTTGACCTTGCTGTGACCTTGATCTTGTTTGGATCAATTCCAAAATTTAATGCTGGTTACAATGATAACACCTAATGCAAAATACACCTCACTTGGTATACTAGTCCTGTGTGGAATATTATGTACATAGACTAAATAGCAGCAGTGGCAAGAGGGTGTATTACCAGGATAACATATTAAAGCAGTGTGTGATTTTCTTTAAAATATCTTTCATTGTTAAATTACCGTGGAATTCAGCTAGTCGTGGCCTTACGCCAGGCTGCATTACATCCTCTTAGAGCTGTTTGAAGCCTCGTCTGACCACAGAAGCAGGATTTCTGCATGACGCCATCCTCAGCTAACATGTTTGAAGTCGCCCACTTAATGTCTCCGCTGTGTTTTAATGTGTCTGTCCCGAACCACAACACCACACAGAAACACTCTCTCAGCTTTGATGAGGGCGCAGATCAAACAAGGAAAAGTGACGTGTAAAGTCACAGCTGAGAAGTTTTCAGCAGCTTTCCCCCCTCTCTCTCTGCACCACCGAGTCTCACTCACTCTGTAAACACAACACTACAGAAACAAAGACATCAGCAAAGATGTTGGCATATGTTTGTGTGTGTGTGTGTGTGTGTGTAATACAGCTGTGACGAGAAAGGAAAGATGCAAACCACTTTAATGATTCCGGTAGTAGGAGTTGTCAGAAAGCATTTGTGTGCATGTGCTTCTTACACTTGCAGCACTGTAAATGACTCAGTCCACTCTGTGTTTGCTATTTCTCTCTGTCTTTCACACCACACACACCTGCGCACACACAAACGCACACTCTCTCAGTTTTGAACTGGCCACCCAGCACGCAGCCTCAGCTTCAATAAAACATGGCAACCTCTAACAAGGGTTGATTCATTTTCAGCCTGTTGATGTTTTGAGAGTCAGGCTGGTGATGGAAAAGGTGGAGGTTTCTTAAACAAATGACTAAAATATGGTTATTAGGCTGTATTACTGTTAGATGAATATCAATCACAGAGCCCAGGTAGCCCATACATTATTTACACAAACAAGGTGCCAGTCCTGGGGCCTAAACTCTGCTGCACTTTTTGCAAACAGAGAAAAGTCAGTTCTCAGCTGGAGAAATTGGTACATAAGTGTTATTTGTCTAGAATCCAGAACAGTGACGTCAAAGGGTTGGAGTTGAGGTCATTTTGTTGACACAAAACTACAGTTATAAGATGTGAAATTTGTGGTTTTTATTAAGACGATTATTTAGGAAAATTGAAGAAATTAGAGATTAGAAAGAAATTGTTAATTTAATGACAATTGCAATAAACTGAAAAGAAACGTCACTGCTAACCCTTCATTCACACTAGCTCCTGTTGCTTGTAGTTTGTCTCTTGCTGGTGTGCACTGCCAAGGGTTTTTTTTTTTTTTAAAGTTAGTAACTACAGTGGGGTCCAAAATTCTGAGATCACATTGAATTTTTCTTTCTGGAAACTTCTAAAACAAAAAATGGAAACATGCAACATCTTGACCATTTAATATTCAATTTGTAGCTCACTATTTAAACGTAAGCAAATTTGCGATATTGACCATGTTAACTCCTCTGTACGAAAGGTCAGATTTTCCATGAGTCTTATCGCTTCCATTGAAGCACTTACTCAGACAGCACGCAATGGATTTGAACATGGATCATCAGGTTTTACACAAACTTGTGGAATCCATGCCAGCTCGAGTGCACACTGTCATTACAGCAAAAAGGGGACATACCAAATACTAAGAAACTCTGAAATTCATATAAATATTTCTAAAATTCTACTTTTCACTCAAGGTATTGCTGATATTGTCATTTGTAATGAAAACCTTTGTGTTAAATTGAAAAAGAATGCCAAACAGAAGCATTTTCACTAGTGCTCTCAGACTTTTGGACCCCACTGTATAGTAGCGGTAGTAGCTATATACAGCTTCTAAAGCTAACTAGTCAAACACAAATTATGTAATATAATATTCAGTGTGAAAATTGGTTGTTTGAATTACATGTTAGATGCTAGGTTTCTCAATAGCTTACTTGGCAGATTACGGAAGCAAGCTTTCTGTACTAGCTAGATACACTCACCAGAGAGACCAATGATCTCTGCTACCTCCTTCCAAGCTTTATTTTTCCTCATAGTATACTCATTTAATAAGAGGATATATATATGACAGGATAAGACAAAACCTTTGTATTTCTTCCATTTTAGCATTTCAAGTTTAATTAAGGAATTAAAGTGAATGGAGAATTGAAAAAACATCGGACCACACGTTATAGAATTGGTTCGAGGAATCATTTGAGCCAATTGCTTGGATTTGCTTTATCGCGTCATATCTAATGTGCAAATAATTGAGAAAATCTAAATTCAGATGTTTCTTATTGCGCTGTTGCTTTGGCACTTGCTGCTGTCACTGAAATCACGGCTCAATGTCACACACATAAATAGAAAATGGTTGCCTGTCGCTTGCTCGTGTGACTGTAGTGTAATTAAGTAGTGCTAATAAGGCTTTCCTTTGAGCAGCTACACACCACAGTCCTGATTTATTAAGATCCCAAATAAGGAGTACCAATTTGCATGTCCAATGAAATAAATTGTGCTTGTAGTTAATGGCTGTGTTGTGGCTGATTTACAAAGAATATTTGCTTGACTAGCTAGTAGGGGAAGGAATTTAAAAAAAAAATTAAAGTGAGATTTTTGCAAGTGCTAATTGTTCTCAATAACCACTTGATTTCAGATTTCAAGAAACTCCTGTCAGAATATTTGTTCAAAATATGATATGTAGGTGAAATAAAGGCATGCAGGCATGAGCATGCATTTTGTAATAAGGAAATTGTGGGTGAAAACCTGCTGCTGGCATTGGAGGCTTTAAACATGCAGAGAATATCTAATATGAAACCAAACTTTCCGTGATGACAGTCATGAATTGAGAATTGTTTCTGAGACACTAAGGCGTAATTTAGATAAAGTTACCCATTATTAAGACTTAGTAAATGGTATAATTTTGTCTATGACTGGCAGAAATGGGCTGCCACAAATTTAATACTTGCCCTTCTGTTGTAATAATTTGTGCATGTAATTGCTGTTCTCAAATCACTTTTAGGCTGCAGTAAATAACACTGCATGCCCCACATTATATTATATTATATTATATTATATTATATTATATTATATTATATTATATTATATTATATTATATTATATTATATTATTGTTAGTAAATCAGTTTGCCTTTACACACATACCTTTAGGGCCTGAAAGTAAATAGCATCATCTAAAAGTAATAAATCATCTCTCATCTCATCATTGTTGTGTATAATATATAGTATTCATTATATATATATATATATAAAGAGAGAGAGAGAGAGAGAGAGAGAGAGAGCGAGCTGTGTGTATAGTCTCTGAAGGATTATATTTCAGAGAATAAAATCTTCTTTGATAAATCCAGTAACCATTTGTAAACATTTTCAAGGTTGTGAAAGTTACTTTTAGGCTGTAGATTAAGAAACTCCCTGATTATGGCTTGGCTCTTAATCCTGTGAAAATGTGGTCTGGTTCTTAAAAAGGTTCCCTGGTTCCTTTGGTATTAACCGATTGCACTAGTTACTAGAAAGTTGTGCGTTTAAATCCCAGGACATCTAGAAAGCCACTAAGAAAGATCTTTAACTGATTAGCTCTGTGCTATGTGTAGATTGGATTCTGCCTCACTTGTAAATCGATTTGAATAAAAGCATCTGCCAGATGAATAAACAGGATGAGGAAATGGAACATTTTATAGGATTGTATTCAACTTCAACCTTATACTAGTGGATGTAACCAACAACATGCAAATATATTTTGTATTTCCAGATGAATCCCACAGAGCAGAAGTAATCTGTTTCTTATTTTGACACTGTATATATCTGTCACTACACTTGCCAACATCTCTTTCTCTCTGTGGCCTGGTTAACAGGTTTCAGTACTGCTGTAATACACATGTCCAATGCAATCCATCCTGCTCATATTGTTGATTTCTTCACGTATGAGTTCTTCATACATTTCAAACTCTTGGCAGGTTTAGATACATCTCTCTCTCTCTCTCTCTCTCTCTCTCTTTCTGTGTGTGTTTTGCTGGTAAGCAGATTTGACACTTTGGAAAGGGTCATGGCAGTTTACAGAAGTAGGGTAAAATGTACAAGAATGAAATGTACTAAAACGAAGGCCAAAGCCTGGGGAAAGATGTTTACTGGAGGTGGCGTGCCCCGTCTCCTGCGTTCTACCAGAAAGTGGAATAATCAGGTCATAAAGGCTCACAAATTCCTAAGACCAATGGCGGGTGGGGGTTGGTAGCGTGAGGGGGGTAAGCTTTGGTATGTATAAATGTTTTCATGTATAATAAGTCATATATTCCTCATATTATATTTTTTAGTGCTCAAAGATTGGTATTTACATTCTTGTTTCAGTGGTTACTATGATACCTTTCCCATGGTTACAGTGGTTTTTCTGTCAAATATTTAATATGAATAACCAACAGTTACAATAAGTACATTAGTAAATCATGATAATGCCATGGTCAAAAGGATAACAGCCCAGTTTACTATCAGTATCATTTCAACAGCCCAGTTTACTATCAGTATCATTTCACATGATAGTTAAATATGTAATATACATACAGTAGTTACCATAGAGCACCGGAGTGCAACCCTTGTAGTCAAGTATTATGGTTTATGGTTCAGTTTGTTAACGATATTTAATATATCAGGCAAATATACTAGTACAGTAAAACCATGCACAGTACGTCTGTCAAATATTTAACAGTACTAACCCAAGAGCTTATATAAGAGCTTATACATGTGTGTATATATATATACACCCCATGAAAACCTGTGTTTTTTTTGACGTAGTTAAACATTTGATCTTCAAGTTATAACAATATTGGAAGATTCAAGTAATATAACTAAACAAATAAAACCAAAGAAAAGTCTTTTTAAAATGATCTGTAAAATGTAATTTAAAA
>CM075003.1:26467155-26484958 GCA_037576675.1 Pangasius sanitwongsei | reverse complement strand
GTACAAATTAAAACAAGATCAGAAATTGACATGTTGATATTTCACACACACACACACACATTATATATATATATATATATATATATATATATATATATATATATATATAAATATATATATACACACATATATACACACACACTGGAGATGTTACACGCAGCTAGATGTCACTTAACTGGGTCACAGAGTAAATAAGTTACTTCATATTTAAATCTTCTCACTGGTGCATTCAGAAGCAGTTACCTTAAAAGAGCTGTATGTGTGTGTGTGTGTGTGCATGTTGACAACCAAACAGAATAACTGTCCTCACAATGTTCAATGTCAAATGTCCTCAGAATCTACCAGTACTCAAAAGAAATTGTTTTTACAACTATAACTATAAATATATTTCCTTTTGCTTTTCCTTTTGTTTGGCTAGATTTAGGTATAGCATAGCATTAATTAGCTACAGTAATACAATTATGTCAATGGAAGGTCCTCACAAGGAGACGAAGACAAGTGTGTGTGTGTGTGTGTGTGATTTTCCAAATATCCCACAGAAGGTCAAAGGAAATATATATCTTCTTCTCAAGCAAGTTGCAGATTATTCACTGACCAACTAGCTGACCTGCAGAACACACACACATACACACATACACACTCAGCCAACAGGCATAGCTCACTGTCACTGTTCTCGTCACAAATCTTTTTTAATGTAGCGTGCACTGTCTGTTTTGTGAGCTGTGAGCGCGAGACTCTGTACTCATAAAAATGAAAAAGGAAGAAAAAAATTTCATGTAAGTTCATGAGGTTTTGAATTTATGAAAGATTTCCCTTTAGCTCTGAGAGTGCAGGTGTCTGGCTCTTAACATGCACGGGCCTAAAATATGGAAAGGACATTTATATTAATAGTTAACAGACTCCAAAGCACCTGCTTAATGTGCCAAGCCAAAAATATACTTTATATAATGTACTCTCAAAGCTTGCCTAAAAAGTACTAAAAAATCAGTCATGAACTGTTACAACTCAACTATTACATGGCTGAGCGAGAGACTGAAAAGTTTTAATTTTTTAAAAAAAAGCAATGGTTTTAGTGATTTATAGCATTGGAGATGTTTAAAGTCTGTCTCAAATGTTCCCAAATTTTAGACAAAGGGCAGCTCTTCCTTTAGCTTTATAGCATGTCACAGATGTGTGGCTTCAAATTTTCTTTAGATCAAGAATGACACAAGATAATGACTTTGCCACATGCTGAACATAGAATCGTGAATATATTGTTTGACATATAAACCTAAAGCTGTGTTTTCACACCAGTTCAGTCAGATCAAGCTGCTCTGATTATGCATTAATGAATTTTCTCTTCCAAAGTTGTCCTGGACACGGAAGCCTGAATTTTTTATTTTTTATTTTATTTTTTTTTTTTTAACTCTCTTGGATGAATGACTCTCATTATATATTGGTTCAAATTTGTTAGCACAGCACCCATTTCACATCTTTCCATTTAAAACAGATTTTTTTTCTCCGCATGTCTGGAAAAATCAGTGGTTCGTTTGTGATGTAATAAAATGTGTGAGATCATGCCACATTCAAGTCACATAGGGGAATTCTGTAAAACGGGAAAAAAGGTACATTATTCCAACCTGAAAACATCACACAGTTTAACTTTAATCTGTAACTCAAGCAATTGTAATTTTTTTCTAGTAACTGATATATTTAAAAAAATACTATTTTAACTTGATTTCCCTGGACACTTGACATGCTCTTGCTGATAGTTACCTCGTTTTTAGGTTTGTTTGGAGAAATCAGGGTCATCAGAAAGACGTACACATTTCTGGAAGTTTCAAGGAGATGAAGTGATTTGAAATCTGAATCTAAATCTGAAGTATTTAGTACCTAAAATCTTAAAAGTTATTGTATATTTTATAAGTTTGGCTGAATAAATCACTGAGAATTTGACAAGACAATACTAGTTACTAGCAATTAACTAGCCAGCTAACAATGTGTTACTGTTACCTACAGTGTTTTCTTTGCTGACTTTAAGTCAGACTGACATTCACACATCACAGTGTGGCATCTTGCCTTGGTGAATAGCATAATAAAATATCCATCACTGATGGCAGGACATAGCTTAAAACACTCTTTTAGTGGCTTAAAATGACACATTCAGGGATACTTTACGTCATAGGATACTTTAATATATTTTGTCATTTAATGATGTGATTATAGAAGAAAGGAAAAAAACAACAACAAAAGCTTGGCATTTTCAATCCATGTCTCCAGGTCCCTGAAGTGTGTTTATATTGTGTTTATATAATGATTCATGTACTATTAGTTTCAGCCTCAGACGCTCGGTGACCTGTGGCCTTTTGTACCTTTTTTTTGTACACTTTTCTGGCCACAAGCTTCATAAATGTTAATGCTTGTGACCTTTTGTATTTTTTGTGCCCTTTTCTGGCCAAAAGCTTGAGTATATTGAAAGTTGCAATCTGATTGGCTCAACGCGCCTGTGTGTAAAGACTTCCATGCGCTGGTTTCCTGCAGTAGAACAAATGTTTGAACACTGACACAATGAGCTTTAGTAGGATATAGTCACTGGACTGAAAAAAGTTCACAGAATCCTGTCTTTAAAATTAAGAGTGTTAATAAGTGTTTTGGTTGAAGCAGTTAGCGGTATATAAATGAGACAATGAGCGTGTTTGTCAACAGGCTACAGTGAAAATGCTCTGTGGTTGGTCAACCGCCATGTCAGTCAAATTGCTTCTTTCAGGGGAAGTAGGTGGTTTTTGGCTGCATTTCTTGATGAAGCTGGAGGTCTGGGTTGTGAGACTAGTGAGACACTAAACCTTTCGTCCTGAACTCAGGCTCTAATGGGTGTTTAGTGCAGGCTGGGACTCAGCAGCAGGAGCTCCTTTCTGCCTTGTTTATTATCTTTGATTGCTCGCTCCTCTTCCAAACATTTCCCTCGGTCCTCATCACTGCCTCGGGAGCACCATCACAGCTCTGTCCAGCATTAACTCAAGAGTCCCGGCCCAAGCAGACGGCCTTGGGGTCAGACAGAGCATCTCCAGGGACACATCATTCTTTTGTGGACAGCTACAGCCTGGGAGACTGCTTTTCCTCTTCGCACTGACCCAGCCTTCTGCTCTGACTCATTCCACCACTCTCTCTGGTCTGATACATAGACCATGCTCTAAACAGGCTTTTCTAAAACACGTTGTTAGTCTTTTTAGACACATAATTGGATTTTTTTGGCTTTAAATCCTGACGTTATGCCAATTGCCAGTTTAATCTGATCCAGATGCCAATAGCTGCAGGTCACTGCTCAGATGCCTCTGCTTATAAAATACATAACTCAATTTTGTCCCTTGAAGTGAATGTTTATTTTAGCTCCTGATGTTAACATTCAATAACCAACAGAAGGATCTAAGCCAGAACTCAGCTTAAGTTTAGGAAGATGGGAAGTTCACTAGGCACTGTGAAGCTTGGTTTACACTTTAGATTAAATTAACGATATGGACTATATCGGCTTTGCCAACAAACAACACGTTTGCTGACATATAGTTCAACCAAATATTTTTTTTCTAATTGGTTTGCATTGGTCCATTGGTTTGCAAAGACAGACTATTTCTATTCAAGTCAAGCGAAATCCATTTTATTTGCATAGCACATTTTGCAATACACATTGTCACAAAGCAGAAATCTGGATGTAGATTTCAATGCCTAATGAGCCAGCCAAAGGCAGCAGCGACAAGAAAAACTTCCTGAGACGACATAAGGGAAGAAATCTCGAGAGAAACCAGACTCAAAAGGGAACAAATCCTCTTCTGGGTGACACTGGATAATGGGACTATAAATCATTAGCAGCTGTATACTATATGAAGGCAAACAGTACTAAGTACTAAAGGATGTTCAGTATAAGAATATTGTGAATGAGTTCTGGGATAAGCACAGGACAGTATTTATGATTACAGCAGCAGCTCTTAGGTACAAATTTACAGTATTTCTGTGTTGTATTACATGGTCTTTATGGTTGTTGTTGATAACAGTCTCTTAATCAGTTTTCAGTGACCTACAAACTTTTAAACTCTTAACTAAAAACTCTTAACTAACTTAAAACTCTTCCACTTTCCTTATATGATCTGTGCTTCCTTATCTTGTTATCTGTTGTCTTGGTAGTTAATTAATCACACCCGTTCCTTGTTTGCCCTTAATTAGTCCATAGTTTCTGTCTCTAGTTATTGGTTATTGGTTTTCCCTATTTTTCAAATATGATTATACATACAAACATTCTATATGATTATACATAGTTATGCAATAACTTTTACCATAAAAAAGAAAGAAAAATAAATTACGAATCAGTATGTTGTGCACCATTGTTAGTCACAATTAGCCAAACACATTCATTATATGATTATTCAAGATTCAAGATTCAAAGATTCAAAGAACCTTATTAATCCCAGGAGGAAATTGTTTAAATTATATCGTAACAGATACCACAGTGCTGTTGAATTCTCAAATCTTTTCTATAACAGCAAATCTGACAATAGTTCAGGCGGCAGGGTTTCTATAGTACGTGATCATTTCTATAGTAACATCTTACACAGGAACTTGTTTGGTAGATGCTCCACATAAATTGATTCAAATAATATGCGTAATTGTTGATGCGGTGATGTGGTGACCTTTTTAATATTTAATATTTTTGGAAGGAGTCTCCAGTATCAGCAGTTTGTAACAGTCAGAGGTAAAGCTGTAACTTTTCCACCAAAGGGCTTTACAGTTTCTCAGTAACATGACGATCTGTTTTTTTTTTGTTTTTTGTTTTTTTTTTGTCTGTTTAACTTAAGAGAAAGAAAAAGAGAGGCTGATCAGGGAAGGACTGTTTATAACTGCTAAGTGATAACAGGAACTAAATTGTCTCACGGATGTTCCACAACATTAAATGTAACTATAAATAGTTATAGTGTAATATTATAAATAGATAAATGTACAATGTCATTCATTAATAAATTAGTTGACAAATTGCTGTGATATAAAAGAAATAAAACACTTTATTGTGTTTTATTCCTTACTTATTTTTGTTGTATATTACTGAATGCAACCTTTAATATATTATTATGTTAATGGTAATATACAGATGTATCAAAATCGATACCTTAGCATCAGCTCTTCTTTAAAATGGGACATGTATAGGACGGGCACAGAAAAAAATGAGACATGGTTTGAAACTTTGATGTTAGCTTTTCACCTTGAAATGTCTACCATATAATCATTCAGTGTTTGTTTCTAATAGATAAACATATTGCTTTAATATAACACTAGACTAAGCAGGCTAGGATCCTTAGGGAAGACTCATTAATCAGTGGTGTGTCAGACTTTTAACTGCCATGTGTCAAACACTCGGAGGAAGTGCAGGTGTGTGTTCTGCTCCCACACAGAGCTCTTGAGTGCTCCGTTCACATGCAGCACTCTTTACGAGCGGAGGCCTGGACGCCTGGTGTGGCTTCAGCTGGGAAAACAACAGTCTCACTGAGGCTCAACCCAGTTTGCTTGTCTCTTTCCTGGTGTTGAAATCATTTTAGTTGAATTGCTTTAAAACCTTGACCTTGAATGTGTGATCCGGGGACAAAGAAGCTGCTCTTTTGTCATACTTTTGAGTTATTACTCACACCAGCATACTCTGATGTTAAGTTGCAGACCTACAATGCAAAATTCATAAAGGATAGCAGGTCTGGAAATCCCAGTTATGGAGGCAATTACATAGCCACAAACATTTCCCAGTATCAGATTATTTGAGTGCATTTAAATGGCAAAATACAAGTTGTGTTTTGTCAGCTTATTAATATAGTATCTCCTTAATTCTTGGTGATGTCACTGCGTGTGACTGAAGTCTCATTTTAACTTGGTCTTTTGTAAATACACTGGCAGAGAGACATTAGTGAGACACAGTCATAGTCTAAATTTTTGTTGTTCATTCATCTACAGTTACTGCTCCATCCTAGTCAGGGTGGCGGTGGATCTGGAGCCCATGCCGACAGTAACCTGAGCTCAGGAGCTGTGGGATGTGAACGCTACCCACTGCACCACCATTCTATCGTAACTTTGTTATATTTTTCAATATTTTCCAGTGTTGTAACCTGAGAAGTTTACTGAGAACCAACATCAGGTTTATAGTTTCAGAATCAGAATCATTTTATTTACCATACACATTTACATGTACTTGGCATTGTTCTTGGGTGTTTTGGTCACAACACGATACATTCAACACAGTTTACACCACATACACATAAAACATACAACACACAACACACAACACGATTACCATCCTAATATTCAAATATTGCACCTTTGCATCTCAATCTGAGAATCACCGTTCAAGGCTCGGCTCAGGTGGACCTTTGACCTTTAACTAAGTCAACTATTTTCTTTATAAGCACACGCGTAGGTGATGTAAAGAGGAGGATAAATCCCTCCAAGTAAGCTTTTGTCTCTGAAGGCACCAGATGGTCTGCAAGTAAGGTCTGACCTAGCACTATAAGGAGCACATGATCGATCCCTGCTGCATTAACATCACATTATTCTGATATATAAAGCTGGGAAATGCTTAATATTTATATTAATCTTAAACTTTAGTGATTTTAACCCTAAATGTTGGCATCTCTGTTTGTATAAAAGCCATAAATGTAACCGCTCACTAGTAACAGATGAATCAAGTTGTTTTTGTTTGCATGCTAACCAGAGATTTGTTTTAAGTCATAGCCTCTACAGTGGTGACTTTGTTAGAATTTCCTCACAGTGTGTCATCTCCGGTGATCCTGAACACACGAATCCATATCTGCCACCTGCAGCCTCAGTCCACTTAAAGATAAAGCTCTCCTAACCTTTCACACAAGTGGCATATTATCTGTTTCCTTTACAATAGGAGGAGCGCTCTTGTACTATCGGTCAGATGAAGGTTAAACAAACTGAGCGACATGCAAAGCAAGGGTAGCAAAACTACAGGATGGAAAATACAGGTGCTACAGCAGAGCTTTGTCTTCAGCAAGACACCGGCTCACAACCCTGGTCCTGGCGTACTCCCTGTCCTGCACATATTAGTGTTGTCCCTGCTCTAACACACCCACTTCAAATCAGGAAGGACTTTTAATTAGCTGATTAGGTGAAGCAGATATGTTGGGAAATGAGGATTTCACACGCTTTCCCCCGTACATACTATGTGCTGACTGTCATAGTATAATTTCACCAACATACAATTTTTTTTGTTGTTGTTGGGAGGGACAACATTTTTTTTTTTATGTTTAAATTCTACAGTAATGCTTATGGGAAACGATTATCTTGAAACAAGTCGCAGAAAACGTACATTCAGGCTTTTTCATGGTGTAGCCTGCCACCTGCTGATCATACAAGAAACAGACAACAGTATTCCACTGGGCTTCAAGTTAAAGTACTCTGGTTACGGGATCTCTCCCCAAAGTACTCTGGTTAATAGTTTTCTGGTTAAAGACTTCTGGTTAAAGGAAACCTCAGTGAAAATGTACTGCCACTGTCTTAAATGACTTTATTTCTGCAGTAAACATTTTATAAAAACAACACTCAACAGAAAGTTGTCTGTCAGAAATATCTGCAATATCTCAACATATCAGAGACCTTAAAATACACTAATAATGATGTGTAATAAACTGCTAACTGTATCAGCATCATTCTGATATGGCCACAGCATGCAAACTGCCAAACATTTGGTGGAAAAATATTTTTATTTGTAATATCTTTACATTTGTAGCCAATTACTACATTTACATATTTTTTTTTTTATAATAAAGGACATTAAGTAATCCCAGAACAATATGAACAAATCCTCAGAAATGATCAAAAGTTTAGATGAATGCTATGTACAAGAATACAGTAGCTGTAAGTGGACAGTGAAAAGTTTGTGTGTGTGTGTGTGTGTGTGTGTGTGCCAATTTACTAAGGCACTGGCCATGTAAAACAAACCAGATCATACTAGAAAATGTTTATATGTCAATAAAGTTTGATGTTTACTGCCTGCTTAAAAGTTTGTCCCCTAGCGGGGAAAAAAATGCAATGCTAATAGTGAATAAAGCTCCATGTTAGCTGCAAACCATTCATTATTATCTATGTTAGGTTTCTTCTCGTATGTAATCACTGCAAAACAGCAGTTAATGGTTACCTTCTTTATGCTGTACTGAGGAAAAACTGTTTCCTTGTTAGAGCAACTTGTTAGATGTTAAATGTTATGATCGGTGTATTTCACTGTAGAAATCTCTCATTTCTATTAAGGTAAAGAACATTTCACTTTGTATTAGAATGACAGGATAAAAGAATATTTTCTTGTTACAGTTTAGCCTTGCCCTGGAAGAAGCTCATGATGGCCTGCATGCACTCATCAGAGAGCCAGCGTTCCACCAGCCTCTCCACCTCGGCGTCGTTCACAGCGTGGAGTTTGTCCTTCTCCACCTGACGCATCAGCTGCTTGGACAGAGCCAGAGACTGAGGAGACAGAGGACATGATCAGGAACATGAAAGATCTGTGTGTGTGCATATAAGTCTGTGTTTAAAAAATCTTGAATATTATCTTATCAAATCATTTTAAGGACATATCTACATGATATCCAAGTAGTATAGATAATTATGTGCTATACTGAATCTTCTTTATAATGTAGAAATTGTTAGTGACTATTGACAATATTATTGTTCTTTAGCTTCCTCTTCTTCTAATTATTACATAATAATATTGTATAGAAACACATATGGTTTTATATATATATATATATATATATATATATAGTCCCCTCCAAAAGTATTGGAACAGCAAGACCATTTCTTTTGTTTTTACTATACACTGAAGACATTTGGGTTTTAGATCAAAAGATGAATATGAGTTGATAGATCAGAATTTCAGCTTTCTGTTCCTGATATTTACATCTAGATGTATTAAACAACTTTTAAAAAAAAAAAAAAAAATGGCACCTGCAAAACATGGCAGACCATCTGATTTTTAGGCGAGCAAAATAATTGAGCAGACCGTTTGAAAGTAAATAAATGACATATTTGGTTACGTATCCCTTGCTTGCAAAATCTGCATCGAGCTGGCGACCCACTGACCACCAAACCTTTGCATTTGTCTTTTGTGTTTGCAAAACCTTCCACTTTCCCCCCCTCATGAAGTCCTTTGTTGTGTTGGCAGTGCTTTTTGGGTCATTGTCTTGCTGCATGATGAAGTTCCTCCCAATTAGATTGGATTTCTCTCTTTCGGATCATGAGCACATCCTTTCTTTCTCCACACTTTGGCCTTTCCATTTTTGTAGAGGTTAATCTTGTTTCCAGAATTTTTGTGGCTCATCTTTGTATTTCTTTGCAAATTCCAATCTGGCCTTCTGATTCTCTGAGTGGTTTGCATCCTGTGGTATGGCCTCTTTATTTCTGCTCGACGTCTTCTTCGAATGATGAATTGTGAGACTTTCACCCTTGCCCTGTGGAGGTTGTTGGTGATGCCACTGACTGTTGTTTTTGGGTTTTTCTTCACAGCTCTCACAGTTTCTGTCCTCAACTGCTGTTTTCCTTGGCTGACCTGTTCGATGTCTGGTTGTTAGTACACTAGTGATTTCTTTTTTTTTTTTTTTCCCCTCTCTTTTCCTTTCTCTCAGGACATTCCAACTTCTTGTACTAGCTATGCCCAATGCTTGTGCTCTGATAGATTTTCCCTCTTTTCTCAGCTTCAGAATGGCTTCCTTTTCTCTCAAAGACAGCTCTCTGGACTTCACGTAGGTTTATCCTTTTTAACAACAAATACAGTTTTCACAGGCAAAACCTAGGGCTCAAATGAAAAGTAGACATTCAGAGCTATTAATTCTTTAAACAGTCAATTTAACAGGGCACACGTGGGCAGCAAGAAACACCTATCAGCCACATGTTCCAATATTTTTGATCTCTTGAAAAAATGGGTGGGTTCAAACAAAAGGTGCCATGTTCTAAGGTGTTTCGCACATCTAGATGTAAATATCAGAAATACTGATCTATCATCTCAAATTCATCTTTTCATCTCAAACCCAAATGTATTCAGTGTATAGTAAAAACAAAAGAATTGGCCTTTGCCGTTCCAATACTTTCGGAAGGGACTGTATATGAAATTATATTCTCAGTTATTTAGATATAGGAAGGAAGGAAACCTTTTGGTCTTTGACCCATAAACAGATTTGGATTATTCTGGTTGGTTCTGATCAATCAATGTGCGTGGCCATTGCTGGCCTTTGACACAAGCTTACATTCTCTCCTTACAACTGACCTGCCATTTCTGACCATCCACAGACCCTTAATGCACCCGTAACAGACTGTAATATTAAAGTCCTGTCGCCCATATAAAATAGTTACTGGTTGTAATTAAATTGTTGAAATTAAAATCAAGATAAATGACGGTGTCACTTACATTTGGAGGCAGTTTGGCGTAGGCCTTTAGCCTGGTCCAGACCTCTGACTGAAAGCTGCTGTCAGGAAAAACTTCAGTCACTAGTCCCAGTTCACACGCCTGTGTAGCCGTCAGCTTCTTATTGAACAAGAGCACCTCACTGGCCTGCACACAAATAACAGAGAATTAAGAAATAGCTTACAGCAATTCATGTGAATAGTTCATTCACTGAGTCACTAAATAGTGCAACTTTGACATTTTCTTCTACATAAAGCTCTAATGTGCTTTCCTGAACTGAAACTGCACACATCTCAACCACAAGCAAAGTTAAATTTAACTCCCGGGAGTAAAACGGGAGTAAACTGCATTTAAAGATTCCTTTCGAATTTCACTAAAAGATACCAACACACTTACTTTCAGTAAGCTCTTTATCCTGGTCAGGCTCGTGGTGGATCCACAGATCCGGAGCCTATCCCGATAACATTGGGTGTGAGGTGGGAATACACCATGGATGGGACGCCAGTCCATTGCAAAGAACCACTCACACACTCATTCACACATTCACACATAAGGGCAATGTATCTTTGCCAATCTACCTACTGGCATGTTTTTGGGAGGCAGGAGGAACCTGGAGAACCCAGAGGAAACCCATCAGAAACTCCGCACAGACAGTAACCCGAGCTCAGGTTCAAACCTGGGACCTTGGATTTGTGAAGCAGCAACACTACCTACTGCCCCACCGTGCCACCTCACACACACACAGGTTGTCTTAAAGCAACTGCTACTTATTGATTCAATTTGCATTTATATTAATATGTAATGATTAGAGAAATACACTGCTTGATTTTTTTTTTTTTTGTGTGCCACATATCTAACCTCAGTGAGAATTCTACAGCTCATTCAGTGTTTGCATCGACACTTTGTTCAAACAGAAAAATGTGTGTACCTTTGCAGCTCCCATTATTTTAGGGAAGGTGTATGACGAGCAGCCCTCAGGACTCTGTCCCAGATTGCTGAAAGGGGTGTGAAACGTCGCCTAAGGTTGAAACGGAGGAAAACAGTCAAGCCACAGGATTATTTCACCATAAATTATGTGATTAACAGTGGCTCACTAGTCTGGAACCATTAACACACTCTCAATTCAGCCCACTATCAGCTTTCAATTAATAACAGCAAATAGATATAACGTTTAAAGCACCTTGGGTGTAGAGTAATAGTGAAGGATTCATTTGCATTTCTTTATGGTGGTGTCAAAAAAACAAAACAGAGTCTGAAATGCCAGCTCACACTTTCTGTAGCGTAAACGATGTCAAAAAGGCCAAGTACGGTGACAGAAACTCCCACAGCTGGTCCGTTTATAACAGCAATCAGAGGCTTCGGGAAGTCAATGTAGGCTTTCACATACCGCCTGTGATTAGTAGCACAACAAATATTAAGCTCACACTCCTGACTGCAGGTTTAAAATAGACTGAAAATAGTCAGAACGGTTCTACTTCTACCTGAGGAGCTCTCCAGAATCCTTAGCCATCTTCTCAGCGCCACCCTCTGGGATTTTAGTGAAGTTGTTCAGGTCATTGCCACTGCAGTAGTAATCACCGCTGCCTGTCGAGATATAATGAGTACGAGAAAAATATTCGATCCTCTTGATGTAAACAAGTCAAAATGGTTCCCTTGAATCTAGCGTGCTGTACCTGTGAGGACTGTAATGACCGAGTCATTTTTTCCAGCAAGATCCAGAGCCTCCATCAGCTCGTTATACATCTAGAACAAAACAAACAGCTCATGTGACATCTAGAATTGACATCTGAACAGTGGGACAATGAAGGGTTAATGACATCGAAACATTAAATGATGTTTCCTATCATCATTTATTTGACAATTAATTAAAAGTTTTTAGTAGTTTACTGTTTTTGTGCACCCCTGTACAGATTTGAAAAAAGCCATTTAAATGAAATGCATAAACATTGTTGTATGTTTTGTTTTGTTTTTTTTAAGATTTAAGTACACTAGTGTCATGAAGACTCCACCAGGGGTCGCAGTCATCAAGTACTGAACCTGTTCGTCATCTACATCTGCAGTTACTTTGTGAAGTCTTGCCTATCTCCTTTTTCAGCTGGCATAATAATAATAATAATAATAATAATAATAATCACTTTAAAAGAGAAAGGTTTACATTAAAATATGTTGAGGGTTTTTTTTTAGTATCACTGTATTAAAGGATGAAGTTTCACACAATGGTATTAACCTATGGATTATACACAGTGGGGTCCAAAAGTCTGAGACCACATTGAAAATCTGGGAAACTTTTATCTGAGAAACAGATAAAATATTTTATTAGAATTTCTTTTTAGAATTTTTAATATTTAAAACAAAGAAAGTAAATGTTCAATACAATGAATATTTAATATTCATGATTCTGCACTATTTCTAGGTCCCTATTAAAATGTATGTAATAATAATAATAATAATAATAATAATAATAATATTATAATCTGTAATTTAAAAAAAAAAAATGTTGTATTAAATTAGAAAAGGATGCAAAATAGAAGCACTTTCACTAGTGGTCACAGACTTTTGGACCTCACTGTATATTTTGTGTTGAACATATTTATTGTACAGTATGTAGTATATTTGTTTTTTAGATACTAACAATTACCAGTAAGGGGCAGGAGAATCAACATCATGCATTTCAAATGAGGCAAGAACAAAATATCAGACACAGCCCTGTTTATTTAAACAGACAGGGCTAATAAAATAAAGCATTAAAACATTTACACCCATATCTTTGAGACTGTAGCGTGTTTGCACGTGTGCGAAATCACAAACTGATCTTTTCTTAAAGCAAATCAGTATTTACTGTTCTAACTATGAGAACTAGGATAACCTTGCTGGCACAGCCAAGACAGAGGCAATACTAAACGTGATCTTGGTGTTTGTGGACTACCGTCCCGTCACTGCTCTGAAGAGACCTGGCCTGATTTTTCAGCGCACCTCCACAGTGATGGCGTTCTTCTTCTGTGGTCTGTTGAGTCGGATGGTGGTGATGCCGTCCTCTGCGGTGACCAGCAGCGTCTGGAAGGCTTTTACACTTCCTGTGGGTGAAGCTGCTGCTACCGGAGGTCCCTCTGCAGCCACCAGAGATGAGACGAGGTCCACATACCGCTGCCTGGCGTCCTCCTGAGAGGACACGGGACGAGAGGAACAGCATGCTCGTTACACCTTTGGTTATGGCTTCTGTTAAGGAAATCTAGTACGCAATATCTAACATTTCTGTTTGCCCTTTCAGATTTTTAGACCCCAGGGTGAGTCTCTTTAACTTTTAATGTGTTTTAGTCAAACACTTGGCCAGCTTGTTTGCCCAACATCACTAGAACTAGAAGTAGTGATGGCAAGACTAAGCTTCATGAGGCTTTACAGCCAACGGTGTTGAAAAATGATTCATTTCTCAAGGCTTAAAGTGGTCAAACAATATAAGCCAGTGCACCATGTGAAACTTTTTAGACGACTGCTGTGTGTTTACAGAGTTTCACCGGAAAATGTCCTAAATTCTTAACGAAGCTCTGGTACCTAGCATAACACCACTACCACCAAGATACCTAAACAACATTAATTCAATTTTATTTGTATAGAGCGTTTAACAATGTACATAGTCATAAAACAGCTTTATAGAAATATATAAATTCCGGTTATAAATTTATCCCTAGTGAGCAAGCCAGAGGAAACATTGGCAAGGAAAAAACTCCCTGAGATGAAACACAGAGGAACCAGACGCAAAAGGGAGCCCATCCTCAACTGGGTGACACTGGATAGTGTGATTATAAACCATTTCCCTTCTACAACTGTATAATATCGAGTCAAAATCAGTCAAAAAGTGCAATTGTGTAACCAGGAACTTATGAGCTTATGAGCAATTTATGAATATAAGCATCAGAGTAATTTCTGAATTCATTATAGTTTTAACTTCAAGTCTATTTTGTTGAAGTTATAAACAGTTCAGTGATGGAGACTTGAGTGCAAAACTGTTCGGAGCAATTACATTCCTAAGGCTATCCAAGGAAGAACATCCACAGCCATCTTTATAGTTTCTATGGTCTACTATCATACAAGTAATCTCCAGAGGTTATTATGACATGATTCCTAATTTTTCTTTTAGAATAACAAACATCGTATGAGAGCACTGCACTGAACACTTTCTTTACCAGTTAAAAATCATCCGAATTTTATGACTTAACATGTCACACCAACGTACCCGTGACCAACTGGCTAAATGCAACGTAGTGGACGGACACATCTGCATACAGCCGAGCGCTAAACGTTCGCTGCCGCAGGGTGAGTGTGATTTAGCTGCACTTCATCCAACATGCACTGCGCTGATTTGGCAGAGTTTTCTGCTAAAAAGAAATTACATGCGGAAATGTACCATAACCAATCAGCATAGGGTTAACGCTGATCCAATCCATTTAGGGGGTTTAGGTCTTGTTTATCCCATCGGGTTTAACAGATCAACACCACTGTGTGCATACAAACACTACATGTCACGATGATCGGATCAAAACAAACCGTTTCCTCTGTGTGTACTAAAAAAGATCCCGTTTCGGATGTCAGGAGGTTTTCCTGTGGAAGAACACACACAGGATTAAACGATTATGTTTTATCAGCTCACCTGTGACAAAGCTCCCAGAGACTTCCAGGCGTCCCACTTCACCTTGTTCACAAAGTCCAGCATTCCCGGTTTCGGAGTGTTACAGGGTCCCTGTGTGGCCTGATCACACACACACACACACACACACACACACACACACATACACAAGAGTCAAATGAGTGAGGGGATGAGAAACTGACAGATAAAACATGAGACTCACACATCATCATCATCATCATCATCGTTATTAACAGTATTTAATAATCAAGCAATATCACATGAGCAAGAGGGCCTTTATACTGCACATAGCTAATCACAGCTGTGCTGATATTCGGACGAGGATGGGTTCCCTTTTGAGCCTGGTTCCTCTCAAGGTTTCTTCCTCATATCATCTCAGGGAGTTTTTTCCTTGCCTCCGTCGCCTCTGGTTTGCTCATTAGGGATAAATTCACATTTACAATATATATATTTTTTTAAAATCTATTTATTTCTGTAAAGCTGCATTGTGATAAAGTCCACTGTTAAAAGCGCTATACAAATAAAATTGAATTTAATTGAATTGAATGACCACACGATTGCAAGGGCGATATTGCTTTTACACAGCAGTTTTATAAATAAGAAAATAATATCAAGCAACGGATATTTATAGCCAAATTACGACAAAATAATTTGTTTATTTTTGCTCTGCCAACCAAAATAGATCCCGAAGAAGCCACGTTCACCATGTAACCCGTTGGCTAGGTGACTGGCTAGCTCGCAATGATTTCTACATTCCTGTTAAAAAGTGAAATTATTGTCCCTTCTTCCTTTTCATCTTCATCTGACAGGTTTTCATATTTCAAGCCAGAAGTTACATTCGTGAAAAGTGCACCATTTGCCATGTCCACTGATGATGTCTGATAACTCTACTGCAGTAAGGGTTTCAGTGGGACTGAGTTTTACGTGGTGAAAATGGTACACAATCGAGCGGAGTGATGCACACAGTGAAACGCCCCTGTGCTGTTATACTAAATATATAAGCACTCTCGGAATCAGACCAGTGGACTGGAACGAACGGTTGTATAATTGTTTAGTAATCTGCAGAGTGATGTAAATAAATTGGTGCATAACTATAAAACTCTGAAGGAACACTTAACATTAGTTAGTTAGTTAGTTAGTTAACATTTAACAATACATTAGTTAAACGGATTAAATGACTGGCGCTCTCACCTGTTTAAAGAGGGCATACATCTGGAGTTTGACCTCATTGCCAGGGTCATTCTTTAACGTCCCCAGTTGAACCTTGGCTTGGTTAAAGTCCTCCACTGAAGCTGCCATCGATGCACCAGTGGTGTGAAGCTGAACACCAGGAATCCTAAAAAAAAATTAAATAAATAATTAAACAAACAAACCAGTTGAACAGACTGCACATAAACATACATGTATGCAAATTCAGGTTTGCTAGTAGAGACACAAGAGATATCAATTTAAATATAAATGTTAAAGGAAAAATCCAACCTGAATGACTGATGTATTAATTTGTATAATCCACAAGGTCAGTAGCATCTGACAAAATCTATTTTGTAACTGAATTCTGAGTTAAGTTTGATTCAATTCAATTTTATTTTATTTTATTTGTATAGCGCTTTTAACAGCAGACACTGTCGCAAAGCAGAGTTACATAAATAAACTGTTTATCGTAAGTGTTCGTAACTTTTTGAAGTATTAAAATGTATCAGTTTTATCAGTTATCGCGAGCCCTTGCCATACAGATATCGCGATACTTACATTATGCGATATTTCGATCATTTCGATATACCGCGCAGCCCTTTTCCAAAGTGTCAAATATGGCACACAGACTACATTATGGCTCTTATATCATATTACAGTTGGTGATGAATATGAAAACCATTGCACTATAATATCTTAACGCAAACTGTTACAGGATGAAACAACGTCCCTGAACTCTGAAGGTAACAATGTAGAGGAAAGGTCACAGCTCGTAGCTTTTAGCCAGTCATGCTAAGTATGCTAACTATCGCCTTTTAAAACAGCCCAAGTTTTAACATTAGATTTAAATATTTCTGCTCTTCTTATGTAAAAGTTATTTTGCAAGTAATACTTATACTAATAAGTATTAAAAAAAAAAACACAAAAAAAACAAACAAACAAACAAAAAAAAACACTTTATATCATGTATACACTCCTGCTCACTAGCCCGAGTCTCAAACAGTGCGATTCTCCCTTCATATGTGCACTACATAGGGTGGATATGTGCACTACAGAGGGTGGATATAATAACACAAGGCTGAAATACACTACACCCTTCACAGTGCCCTATGTGTGTTATTGAAACCGGCTAGCCAGCTTACACTCTAAAAACCAAAGCCAGTAAAATGAGATAGTAATTCAGAAAGCATGTTTTTTTTTTTCGGTGTATCTGGTACTCACCTGCAAAATCTGAAAGCTCGACTCGACAAAACACGATTCATATCGACTGTAAAAGTACACAAATACAAAGTTCACAACCTGCAGCGTCCAACACCGGAGCTTTCCTGTGTCTCCTCCTAAACCACGCCCACTCACACCAACAGCTCCAACACTGATGTGTCGGTTGTGATCGAGTCGGCTCTGTGAGTCGACTCCTTGAATCGGCTCTTTGACTCGGCTCTTTCAAAGTGAACGCTGAGAGCCATTAGACACACATGATATACACTATATTACCAAAAGTATTCGGTCACCTGCCTTGACTCACATATGAACTTAAGTGCCATCCCATTCCT